>JALIZH010012379.1:0-106750 GCA_030522465.1 Rhipicephalus appendiculatus | reverse complement strand
AAAAAGACGCAACGTCTACAACGTACTTCTTTTAGCGCATTATTTTGTTCTGAAGGCTACAGTGTGTTCTGAAGGCTACAGTGTGAAGTCTATCGTATTTACATGCCACAATACTAGAGCTTTTGGCTGGTGCTGACTAGCTGAAGGGGACAAAGAAATTTCAATTTAAATAAAAAAGAATCGTTCTCACCATAATTCCTGCATGGCGCAGAGTTAAAAAATCTGACAAAGTTGTGCTAGCCGGAAAGAGGAAAAGACAAACCGACGTGAGATAACTACGCTGGGATGTTGCAAACGAGGTATAACAACTAAAACTGAAAACTGGAACAAAAGTACAGACTGCAAATGCTAATTGACGTTGCTGGGGAGAGGGAGATGTCGACGCTACGCTGATGCGCAAAGGGACACTAGCATGTGTTGATAAGCATGGGCATCTTTCCCCGCTCTTAAGTGTGCATCGCACCCACGTTCAGATTACAAGTGCGTCCTGGAAAGAGTAGTCATTTTGAAGTTGACTGCGTGACGAAAAAAGTCAGTTTCACCGCAAGGGTGAAACAATGAATGCTGTAGCAACAAGTTGTAATGTTATACGAAGTGAGGCCGGAAGCTAACACTTTTGGATCCGATCTCACGCAACTTTAGAAAACGCTGGTTTAAGAGAATACGGCCGCTCCAGGGACATTTTTAACACCCCATTGTCTTCGCGTTGAGAGCGCAGCGAGTAGAAGGGTATACCGGCCGCGCGCTGTCGGCTGCCGAGATGGGAGATAACGCGCGCACCCGCGACGACTGCGCTCGTAAAATCGAAGGTCGCTCGAAGGAACCCCTTCCCCCCTCGCGTCTTTTCAAGCTCGTGAACGGCGGGCGGGGCCGGCCGAACACTTTGGGGGGGGATCTTATCGCATGCGCCTCGGAGCGACGGAGATGGGCCGGCTCGTTTGTTCTGCGCTTCAGCCGCGTTCATCGCTCCCGCTCGCGCGCTATTACCCCCCTGTTAGAACGCACGATGCGCAGGGGGGCTCTTATCAATTTGGACTTCATAAGCGACACGACGGCGTCGGCGACGGCAAATACCCGTCGAGACTGTCCATATAATTGCTATAGCAATAAAAGTAGGCTTGAAGTTGAAGCGGAAACCAACAGCCAGTTTGGTGGACTTTTACGCCGTTACGGAGAGCTGTCAACCGGACGCGAAGCTCATAGAAGTGCTCGTCGATAAGCGCGCCCTGTCATTCAAAGTAGACTCCGCCGCGGAAGACCCAGTTGTTCCAAGCGTATTGCCTGGTGTTCCTGTCAAACTAAGGACGCCGGTGGGCGAACTGAAGGAAACGTGCCATGAGGTCCTACCAGTTCTAGGAACCTACAGTGCTAGTTCGTCTGGGCGCGGCAAGTATGTCAAGCTGAAGCATTACGTCTTGGCAGTGCGCACAGTTCCTCTGCTAAGCTTCCGGGTGATTCAAGCCCTGGGGAACGGACAGTTTGGTGAGCTACTTTCCGCTCTATATGTGTTCGATCATGAATAAAATCTAATGATCAGTTCCTCTCTAGGCGGTCTGGTGTATGGCTCGATCTTTCCGTGCACTCGCGTTGTAACCCAAGCACTAAAGTATCCCGTTGGTTAACTTTAACACAAACGGGATTTCAAGTAGCTACAATTTGCCAGTGCATCACTCCGGTGCATTGTCTATGACACGTTTAATAACAATTTAATTTTAAAATGGACGTGCCAAAAATTTTGCTTTGAAGAGGTCCTGAACCACTTTCAGTCACCGAATGACCGAAGTATGCAACTTCATAGGCGTGCGCACGAGGGGGGGCAGGGGGCGGCCGCCGCCCCTAGTCACCTAAGAAGGGGGGGGGGGGGGGCGACGCAAAGTCTGCCCCGTACATTGACTTAACCGTACATTGACTTATTAGGGAATGGGGGCCCTACGACAAGCCGTCGCCCCCCACCCCCTGAAGGGGAACCCTGAGCACGCCTATGTTCAACTTTATTGTCTCATGAGTCGATCGCTGCAAAATTTTTGCGAGCCTGTCAAGAACGAGTGAAGAGTTCGGCTTTCGCTCGCACTTATCAACCCAAGACGTGTTACTCCAGTTGAAAGAGCAGGTCTTGGGTCCATCGCGGGGGGTCCAAACCCGCGCTTTGCTTGCGCTAGACCTTAAGTCGGCCTTTGACAATGTGGAGCACGACCTCATTCTTAGCAACCTCGCCGAATCACGCTGCGGCGTTCGAGTTTACAACTATGTCCGAGCCTTTCTTCGTGATCGTACCGCAACAATTGGTATAGGCCCTCATCGCTCGAGTATCATCCACCTACCGGGCAGAGGCACCCCTCAAGGAGCTGTGATTTCACCAGCACTTTTTAACATCGCTATGTCAGGTCTCCCCAAACAACTTGAGCAAGTTGAGGATGTGCACCATGCTATCTATGCCGACGATATCACGTTGTGGACGTTTCGGGGTTCGGACGGTGCCATTCAAGACCGGCTTCAACAAGCGGTACAAGTCGTCTCAGACTATGCTCGACGGGGCGGCCTCACTTGTGCCCCAAGCAAGTCTGAGCTCCTCGTCTTTCGCGGCCGCAGTAAGAATCCCCCCACCCCACATCCATGTACTCGTCGAAGGAACACCTATACCTCAGGTAGAGCGAGCACGCATCCTCGGACTTCACGTTCAAGCAGATGGCAGGGCAAGACACACCATCTCCTTACTCTCGCGCCAGACGGAGCAGATCATCGCCATGTTCCGACGCGTAAGTAATCGACGCTCGGGACTTGGGGAGCGGGACATGCTTCGACTAGTGGACGCGTGCATTATAAGCCGCTTTAGTTATCACCTTCCCTTTCACCGGTTAACGCAAGGGCAACATGAACGGGTGAACACACTCATCCGTAAGGCCATCAAAACCGCGTTGGGGGTTCCACACTATACTTCTACGCAGCGCCTTCTGTCACTAGGAGTGCACAATACCCTCGATGAAATCCTCGAGGCCCAGTGGATTAGTCAGCGCCAACGCCTTCTTCTCACCCCAACAGGTAGACAGGTACTCCACCGCCTGGGTCACCCAGTACCCCCTGAACCCCCGGAAACGCAGGAGACTTCCGTGCCACTCGAAATAGCTCGAGTACTTCGCGTACATCCCCCTCCACGCAACATGCACCTTGAGCGCAACACCGGTCGCCGGCGGGCACGGGTGAGGTACCTGAATCACACTCTCAGCGAGGTTGAGGAGGATAGGGTCTACTACACGGACGCGGCTCGCACGGCAAACGGACACACGGCGGTGGTGGTTAGCGGCGCTCATGAGATAGTAAGTGCTGCCTCTATCTCCTCCCCATCTTCAGCCACCGACTCGGGCGAGATACTAGCGGTTACCCTGGCCATCCAACACATATTGAGCCTCCCCGCGGACACATACTACATAGTCACCGATTCGCAAGCGGCATGTCGGGCTTTCCTAACAGGTCGCGGCATTCCAAAAACCTCACATTCTATGCTTTTACGCACATCCAAAGTTGCTTCACACAACAGCCACATCATACACCTGCTCTGGACTCCTGGTCATGCCTCACTGTCGGGTAATGAACGCGCTCATGCGGCCGCTCAAGAACTCACCCTCCGAGCAGCCCCGTGCAGTGAGGCGGCCAACACAGAGCTAGGTTCCCCACTTCTCACATACCACGACGTCACACAGCATTACAAACGCCAACGACAGCGATACCAACTCCCACCAGAGTCCTTCACACGAGAGGAGGCTGTCGCGCTTCGCCGGCTGCAGACCCAAACTTTCCCAAATCTACACTTCATGCATAACATATACCCTACTCGCTACACCGACACCTGTCCAGGATGTGGCGCTACCCCCCACAACCTTCCACGTCACCGTCGAGTGCACCGCTGCCTGCTTCCCTCCCCTCCGACCAATCCTTCGGTCAACCCGTACCTCAGAGCAGTGGGAAGGCACCCTTCGCGACGGCTCTCCCGAGGTCTGTCGGGCTCTCGTTCAGCGGGCCCGGGCTGTCGCAGAGGTTGTCATAGGTGTCCCGGAATAGGGACCCTCCCCGTTTTCTTTATTTTTTTTTTTAATAAAAAATGTTTTCATCATCATCATCATTACCGAAATTTGTTGTCGCGCGCTTTAAGCTCTTCCTTTCTCTCTCTCGTCACACAGCCACACTGGAAGCTATACAGGGAGAGATGACACGGGGAAAAGAAGCTGCGTCAGCGCGTCATGAAACGTGATCGCTCTCTCCCGGCGTGATTCTGGCGCGTGGTATTATTGGTACTATGTAATTTTATCACACTATAGAGCACAGCGCCCGGCGCATGGCGGCACCCCATGGCAAGAAGCGCATTTGATCCAAACGCCGCTTTGCATTTAGGCAAGCAGTCTGCCAATAGCAGCAACCTGCTCCATGACGATGGGGGGCCCATCCACCTAAGAGCGGGGATGGGCCTCCGTATGACGAGAGCGCGCTTCAGAAAGCGGCAACTTCGCGCTGCGCTAGCAAACGCTTCTTGCCAAGAAAGACCACAAGGTTTAGCTGAGCTGTTCAGAGCGGCGTCTGCCTTCCACTCTGTGTCTTTTCACGAAGCAATATGAGTGGTTCAGGACCCTTTTGACACAAGCATTGGCTTGGAAGCAAGCCGAAAACGTAATCAAGACAAGGAAGATGTGTGCAGTGGTTAGTGTCATAAAGCTGCAGAGATTTGGCTGTTCAGGCAGATAGTGTAGAAATTTGGTATAATGGACAATTACAAGAAACTAAAATGGAGGAGATAGGGTTGCTTTTATAAAAAATACGTTTTGCACTTGAAGCGATTTCCTCCATTTCAAGTGCACTAGCAGTATGCCCAAGTTACACTATTTGAAGGTTTACATTACACTTAGTTCTACAAGATATGTATCATTCTAGGCTACCAGTATTGCCGTAAATCCTAATTAATACTCCAACAGGATATGTCACGCCTGAACAGTGCTCTGAAGGTGTGCAACCACCGTCATCATATTTTAATCTTCATCCCAAATATCTTCGCAGCCTGCACTCTGCACTGCAGGCGAGTATATTTTAAAATTGTTTTTTTTTTCACTTATTTATCTAATTTAGCGAGATTTGAAGGCTTCACGTTTTAAATGGGTCATACAACAATACATGGATAGTTGGTTAATTCGCTCTTGTCAAATTATTTAAAATTACTAAACAAACCCATTTGTTTTATGCGCGCAAAGCCAACTGAAATAAGGGCTTCCACTGTAGTCGCGGGTCATTTATCTTGGACCAATAATGCATGGCATTTATAAGAAACCACGTGTTGAAAACGTTGGTCAATAGTTCCGCGTTACTTTGTCAAGCCTTACAATTTTATACAATATCCACCTTCTTACACATTGCGACCTGTCTCAAGATAAGACAGGCACGACCCCTTAATTGCACAAACACGATCGTAGCACAGCCCCTCATGAAAGGACGCTGTATAGAACAAGTTCATGTCATTCATTTATTCCGTATAGCGCATGCCTCAACGCCCCTGCTTTAGAGTAAAGTGGTAAACTTTAGCAGCAGCGCAACATACAGAACTACAATAGAATGGAAAGGTGAATTTGAACCTGACTATCAGTAGTTACAACAGCACATGTCCTGTTTCTTTCACGTGTTCTGTCTGTCTGTACACTGCTCAAGAATTCAGAACTAGCACCAAAGCTATAAAAACTTTTACGGTCATAGCACACCTCACTTAATCTATTATGTTAATCTTAGTGGATGTCTACTTTACACACTTATTGCGCATCATATTTTAGCATCTCTACATCCCCTGTACATCTGTCTGTCGTAAACCACTGGTTCCCGGTAGTTTTCATCAATACACGTAAAGATGCCTCTTTTTGGCCATATTTTGTTCCTGTGACACATGGCGCTAATCACGTCATCATCCCTAAATTATTACACGTCTATATTTACTCATTTTTCCCTCTCTTATTGCTGCATACCGTATTTCTACGTACAGTCGCGTTCAATATGAGTTGCAACACGCTGTCTGTGCTCAAAATGGCGCCAGCCCTGCAAAGCGGCACCTACGTAGAGATAAATTGGGGAACTAAACTCTCTCAGTTAGGGGCAGTTTCTGAACCAATTAAACGTTTGTCGGTGTCATTGTGCGGGCTTGGGGTCACTTTAACCACAGCCAGCGTGTTGCAACTGATATTGAGCGCGACTGTACATGCATAGCATCATAATCGGAGCGTTTCTGGCCGCATACCATGCTGGTGATCTCGGCGGCGAAGAGGATGATGTAGACGCCTTCGATGACGAGGATGGCGTCGGATCGCGGCTTTGGCGACAGTGGCGCGTTGAGGAGCGTGCCCAGCAGGCACGTGAGGAACGTGAGCGCGGTGCTGGTGATCACCAGCTCGTAGTACTGGTGCTCGAACATGTCGATGATGCGCTCCTGCAGGTTGTGCTCCATCTGGCTCTGGAAGGACTCCGTGTCATCCATCAAGTCTTCACCGAAGCTCGACACCGACAGCCGCTCCTTCTGCAATAGCCGACAATCATTCGCAAATATCAATTCCTGTACTGCATGAAATGTGCATAATATTAATGGCCTTGTGAAAACTCAGAGGAGCGCTGCGCATTTTTTTTTTTAGTTCTTATTGTACGATCGCAGTGCATTCCTCTACTAACTCATTAAATATAAAAGAATAAAGGTAATGGGCAAATGCTGTATTAAAAAATAAAAGCTCTTCCTTGACAGTAGCTGATAAGCACCAGTAAACACATGGACGACGCTTAAGCTTCACATTTCGCAATAGAACGCGATAGCGTAATCGTCCCCATTCTCATTGCATCCTAACCGTACCGCAAGCAAAGAAATGTGCGCGCAATACTGGCCGTTATAAAGTCTCGCGTGGTGCCTGGCACATTTGCGAAGTGCCCGACAAAATTCGCGTCCTCAAAGCAATATGCGCTCCAATTCAGTTGCACAATTTGTTGGTGCCGTGGCTGATGCAGGTGATTAGTTATGGCTCAGGGCTTTGCAATGGGTGGGCCTTCAAACCGCCCATTCTTTGCACAGTCAGCATGCTGTCACGCCAGATGCGATTCCAGACTTCTGTCATGCAATATTATAATTTCGCCCTACATGGTACCTGCATTTACCTCCGAGCAGTTTCAATCACTGGCATGGCTTCGTGGTAGGACATTTCGATGTCACGAAGAATGCCTTGGCTATTCGCGTTGTTCACAGCCCTACGCGTCCCAGTGCGGCGCGAGGTGGAAGCACCGTCTTGATTATCGCCGGACGGCGGACGCCATTTCTCTTTGCGCGTAGTCATTGTTCTCGTCATTTCGTGAAGCTGTTTCATAATGATGAGTCGGTTTAAATAGCGTGTAAACAATTGCACCCTTATTTCGATTCGACCATTGAGCACAGATTTACTTTCTTTTAGGAGGCGCTTTCTGTCGCCGACATAGCAGAAGACAGCAACGAGGGATAAAGGGTGCTTGTTCCCTTGTCTACGTCTTTGTGCCGTGTTGTGCCGCTTTCCTGTATTTAACTATGGACCAACTAGCCCAGCAACGGGTTTTATTAGATAAGGGGTTCAGTGCTGTCATCCTGTCGCGAAGTGGCAAATACAGGTTAAAAAAAATTTAAAATAAACGCGCCAGCGCCAGCGAGTTTTCAGCTTAGCACAGAAGCACGGCTCGGTGCGATAATCTAGTTGGGCGCTATGATGTAAGACACGTAGCACCACCCATAGGCCGTCAAACACGCAAATATTAAGCCTCAAACTCCTGGTATCTATTATGTGCATCCATCGTGATTTTTGCTCACGGACAACGTCGCCGAAATCGGCACCGCAATCTGTGCGACGCGAAATATTTAACTATCACGTTTAAGCTTGTCGACAGAGTAATAGATTTTCCACCATTCAACCATTTGTTTCCACTTATGACGCGTGTTTGAATAGGTACGTTTGCCCAGAGTGCGAATATTACATATTCACTTCCTTTACGTAGTACGTGTTGAGAGATAATTGATTTGCAAGCGTAATTCAATGGGTAGTCAGCACTTTGTGTAATTCAAGAGTGAAGTCGTCATAATTCAATATTACTTCCGTTTTACACTGAGGGCTGGCGTCATGAAGCGTATAAATCATCATTGTAATATGCAAGAACGCGAGGGTGAGCGTTCGGTTCCCATTGACAGCAAGTTCTTTTTTCGTCCACTTTATTCGGTTCTAGTTAATGTCATAATTAGTAAAAAAAAACAGTTAAAAGTTACAAATAATTTCCCATATGCATTCCTTGGCCGAATTATCTTCCTTTCCGTTGGTTTTATGTTGAACCACCCATTAGTTCAAAATTATATGCTTGTTTTGCTCCACCGGGCCCAATCTGACGCTGTGAATACTGGCTGTATGTCGTTTTCCTGTTCAGAACCTAGAGTATACAATAGGCAGACATTCTTATATTCTATAATATTACTTTATGCGTTTTTACGTGCAGGAACCTTATGATTACGAGGCAAGCCGCAGCATGGTACTCAAGAATAATGTTGGCAACCTGGGGCTCCTTAGCATTCGCCCAAATCTGGGTGCATGGTTGCGTTTCGCCACCATCGAAACACTGTCACCGTGGCCGGGAGACGAACACAGGTATACAAGCCTAGCAGCACGACACCTTACTTGTAATGCTACCACGACAGGCGTCTATTTCCTTTAGTCATTCATGCATACGTGAGATGCAAATTTCAAACTTCAGCGTGATATGTTGTGCACTGAATTCCGACAAGTACTACTAACCTAAAAGGGCGCATACAATGTTGGCAAAACGGTTACGGCGTTTCGCCGCTAAGCAAGAGGGCGCGGTTTCAGTTCGCGGTCACTGCGGTCACATTTCGATGGGGTATAATCTAGGAACATTCATGTACTTAGGTTTAGGTTATTGAACCAGGCTACTAAAATTTATGAGCCCCCCACATAGCTTGCTTCGAAACTATCTGGCCTATGACACGTGAAACCCCAGAAGGTTATTTCAATTTTACCCAGGTGAACATAAAATCGCGCGTTTTGTCGTAACCATCACGGCAATAGCATATCGTTCATCGAACAAATAGACAACAATAAATGACTGCGGATGTGTACTCGACCATGCACCGTTTAATGCGCTTAACTAACGAATAGTGAAGAAAATGTACTACATCAGTTGTACCATGTTTCAAAAAATGGGAATAGCTAAGCGGCTATATATTGCCATTTTAGCACGAATTCCTTTGTTTTGATGCAACATATAAAGCGCCTCGACTAAAAGTGATATTATATATGCGTTCCGATTGTAGTGTAGATAAAAAGCGCTCACCATCCACTTAATCCACTCTGGAATGTCGATGAGAGACTCGATGGTGTCGGCACCCATGTAGCTGTGAAAAGCAATAGTCGTTAACTTTTAATTTCTATTAAACTCTGAACAATGATACAGCAGCGATACTGGAATACGGCTTACAAGTCGCTTACTTAGAACTGACCTAGCTGTGTTGTGGGCCTTGAAACTTTTTACGTATGTATTAAGGTTAATATGCCACTGTTCGTGAAAGTGCAGCACGAACCAGTAAACATAGGAATTAAATCGCAGTTTCGCATCAAGCGTGAAGCAATGAATGCGATTGCAACAAATTGGGATGTCATACAAAGCAAGGCTAGAAGCCAACTCTTGGATGCGATCTCACGTAACTCTACAAAACGGTGGTGTAAGGAAAAAAGGCCGTTCCGAGGAGTGAAGCGGTTTTCCTGCTTTGCGACGTATCAACGCGCAGTAAGCGCTCAGAGCGCGACATGTGCAAGGTATACGAGCAGTCTACTGATGTCGGTCGCGACAGGGCCTTCTTCATCGAAGTTCATATTTACTCCTGGAGTGTCGCAACCCTCCCCCCCTCCCCCCCCTCTTCCCCACTCGCACTACACTAAAGACCCCATTCTCTCGTCGTTTCCTCTCTGCTGGAGGAGCCGTCGACACCAGGCCCCGCACGCGGTTCAATGTTATCGCACGCTCCGCTCGTTTGATCTGTGCTTCAGCCGTGTCCATCCCCTACAATCCGCGCTTTTACTAGCGCGTAGAGAATACGATGTGTGGCCGAACGTTGCCGATTGAGACTTTATACGCAACATGACGCTGACGGTGATGGCAAAATTCAGCCGATAGTGTCCATATATAATTGCTATCATAATAAAAAAGTAAATGTTCATGCCTAATTGTGCGAAGAATTCAGTTTGGCCAAGTTACCACTACCTCTGACAACGTCACAAATGAAGAGTAGCCGCGTACAAAACTGGGCGATTAAACTATGAAGAGTAGCCTTGCGCTGACACTTTACGTGAGAACAGACATGAAAACAATCGCTCCATAATTTAACACGTGTAACGAGTGGGCCTACAGGTCCATGCGATGTGCTGCAGAACACATTGTCCGCGCCAGCTACAGTACTCGCAGTGTATTAATGAAGATACCAAGTAGTCTCAGTCAACTCATTTTTAAGAATGAGCGATGCAAACGGTGGAAGTGCTCCGCCTGCCGCTGCTGCTAAACGAGCTGCCGGGGAAGTGTCTTAGCGACGCCGACATCCAGAAATTCACGCCGGCGAAACAGTCGCTAAGCGCCGCCGCCGAAAGGCCTATGTCGTTGGTACCACTGAACCTGAAAGACATCGGTGCCGCGATACGCACGTGCATGTGTATCTCTGTTGAATTACTTGCGTCATTCAATGAAAAATTAAGGCACCTAAACATATGCGGTGAAATTACACATTGCGATGTGTCCTAATCATTGATGCATTTTTTTTTTTTTTGGAGGCGGGGGGGGGGGGGGGGGGGGTGGTGGGAGGCATGCTATGAAGATTTACTACTTGAGAATGATGCTGAAGGGAGATGAATCTGCAGCTTTTCTTTACGCTTGACATAATATAGGAGCGAAAGGCGCACGATCGATACATAAGTATTTAGTTCAATATTGGAGAGAATGGCAGAGTGGGCATGCTGTTGTGGCATTTTCTGCTTTGTTGCAGCCCCACCAGAACAAAGCTGATACATAAAGGAGCGGTGTGTCTTCGTGTCTTGCTTTGTGTGCTCGTGTTTCGCTGCGCTAATCCTAAATATATGCGTTATGAACCAGCTCACCACCCCGTTTTATTGGGAAGAAAAGGAACACCACCTTTCTGTACGTCCGTCATATATTTATAAACAAAAGCGAAATAAATGACTTCACGTGCGAACTCACACTTTCTTGTCAAAGGGATACTGCAATGCTGCCAGGAGTGTCATCATGGTGCTCTTCTGAATCATTCCTTCCCGGTACTGTCTCGAGTAGCTCACCTGCGTAAGAGCACGACAGACACAACATTGCACACATGTCAGCGTACCAAGGTCGTGGAGAATGACCGAGCCCACACGCACCTGCTCAATTCTGAGGACATTCTCAACGGCGAAGTTTTCCGCTTGAATCTGAGAATCCCGCACGTTAGGCCGCCTCTTTGTGGCAACGTTAAACTGCGTAGTAAAAAAAGAAGAGAGAAATCGCTTTTCAACAAGAACGGTAGCACGACTCGATATTTCCCGAATCGACGAGGCTAAACGAAATAGAGGTGAAAAACATTTTGAGAAGAGCACAATCCACCAAAACCATAAATTTATTCAAACATCTGTGCCACTGTATAGCAGTACTAGCATTGAATGAGGAAAGAAGTTTGCTGCTGTAGCATCCCGTGCTCTCAGAACTCTTGACATTTAGTCGAACAGCAAACTTATGAAACTGTCAACAATTCATTAAAATACAGCGTGGAGAGAGCATTGGCCGCTTTAACTCGCTGAGCATATATATTTGCATCGCATGGTTTTCGTTTGGAATGCTACCTAGAAAACTTTGTCCTGATAAGCGGCGATAAATATTAATCCATGTCAGCCTAAAAATAAAGTTCAAAGCATCAGACCAAGGACAACGAAAATATATGTGAGCAGTTTACATATACGGCAAACAAGAATGACTTTTCGGTCCGGTGACAAGCGTAACACGAGTAAGTGCTTCCAAATACAGCTTACATGAGCCGTCTGCTGCCCGAGTTAAAGTGCAGCTCCGCTATGTAACGATGAAGCGTGGATATATTAAGGTTTTCTGGAGGTTCGTTCGCATGCATGCTTTCCAATATTTCGTGTTGCGCGCGTGTGAGCGTGCCTGTTTGTGAGCGTGTGGTAGCGAAATATCATACATGTTTCATACATTTTGCGTTAATTTCATTAATGACCAAACAGGTGGGAGAAATATCTGTTAAAACTAACTTTCCAACAGAGATCAATAAAAAAAACTGACTCCTTTGGAAGATTTAAGAGTGCGCGGCGTCCATCCAACATGAGAATTGTGAATTTGCTAAAGTGCATTGCATTCATTTCAGTTCACCTCATGCAAATGTGCGAAAATGTGTGGCAGTGATTTTTAATCTGCGCAGAGGTTTACTTTCTTCTGTGTCGAGGAAAGAAAAAACAGAATTGACTCGAACGTTAAGCCAATAAAAGCAGATGCTTAGTAATGAAGCCACAAAAACACTTCAAGCCACAAGCACAAACAAGCGATATTTCGTTGTACTTAAGGTGGGGTGAGACTTCCTTGGTAAAAAAATCGATTGAGATTTCGCAATAATCTGATACAGAACTTTTTTTTTCATTTTTCGAAAAATGTATCACACCTCGATGCTCGTTGCTTCAATGATATTTTGGTCGTTTTTCTTCAACACCTTGACAAGAAATGTGGGTGTACCTCTAAGGCATTGCTTCAGTTTTCTGAAAACATTTTTGGAGGTTTGTGTACCTTTTTTCTCGTGAACTACTGGGCGTAAACAAACGAAACTGTTCACGCGTGTTCAATAATGGCAATTACATAAGTGGAGCTAGAATGAGTAGCCCAGGTGTATTCGTATTTTTTTGTATAAAAAGCCGTTCGTGAGCGGCAATTCTCATACATCGACAAAGGTAAAAAAAGCAGTTGGTGTAGTACGCTTACAAATTCAGTTCCGCCTTTGTACAGCGTTGATTGCTACCTGCGCACAAATTCACAATGCTCTGGAATTTGTAGTTCTCAACAAAAAAAGTCACAGTTTCGCCGCAAGGGTGCAGCAATGAATGCGATAGCAAGAAATTAGAACGTCAGACGAAGCCCGACAAGCAGCTCAATACTTGCAGCTTCCCGCCGAAGCACAAAGTAGGACTCTCGAAAAGAACACGCAGGTATACACTGGACAAGAGTGTATTAACAACTATCACAGGTGTTACGCCTTAGTGTTTGAGCAATGCGCTGCAAGTATCGACAACGCAGAAGCCGACGCTCTTAGATATTTCTTGTTTTTTTAAAGTGCGCCGCGTGGAGTAGCCCCTCTAAGTCTCTTGTCACGCGGTGGCGTCTGACGCAAGGTGTGCGCGGCTTTTTTTTTTTTTCATTCCAAATATTGAGTGGTTACAGAAAGGGGCCGCTTTTTCATGGGCCTCTCGAGGGCAGTTCCTAAATTGAAAGAATATGTAGGAGCGTTGCGTGATACAAAGCACGCTGAAGCTCCTCTGAGATCTGCGTACCGCCAAAGGTAAATGGTGCGTATGTATAGCTCGCCGTTATTACTGCCGGCAAATGTACGGCGCGTGGCTGATTGGTCTAACACAGCACGGTGCGAAGCGAGGGGTCGCTGGCTCGAACCCCTGGTCGGGTGCCTCGGCATTTTTTTTCTTCTGTTGCATATATGTATATATATATATATATATATATATATATATATATATATATATATATATATATACATACATACATATCCGGGGTATGACGGCGACGGCAGAAATCAGCCCAGAGTGTCCATATCATTGCTATCGCAATAAAAATATTTATGTATAAAAATTAAGTAAACAAAAAAAAAACACTAAATTCAATTTAAAACTAATTTCAAGCTCTAATGTAACCTGTGTCTATCTTCAAAATTTCTTGCAAATTTAATAGCCGTAGCTTTCATTAAAACAGCTGCAAATCCGAATTTTGAAGCACATTTTCAAAGTCTCACCCAACCTTAATTCTCGTGGTATCTGATCAAACGTTATGCCGGAGCTCTCTAATGATATTAACAACCAATTTCGTGGTTCAGACTACCCGCAATAAGCGTGAAGTGTTTACCGTTTCGCAGCTCCCATCAAGTGAACTTGAAGCGTAAACTGAAGCACAGAAGAACATGGTAACCATCCAATGCTTCTAGTACCCCCCCCCCCCTTTTTTTTTTTTTTGCGTGAAAACTATCGCGGTGTCATCCTACTGGTTCAAGATTAAGTCGAAAACATTTTGCGCCATTAGATGTGAAAGCTGGTCCCAATGCTACAGTGCTGTTATACTTAGTGTTGTCAAATATTTTACCGTACGCGACAGTGATATCAAAATGCACTTGCAATAAGAGCAGCCTTATTTAGAAGCTTTGTGCTTATTCGGCGCAGTTTCCCTCGACAAAAATACCGGACGAATGCACCTGGCTGTGACGGCTATATTACTGTTCATCTTAAAAACTTTTTTTTGTGTCCATTTACTTTTACGTATCACTAAATTAATATTTAAAAAGAAAAGAAAGGTAGTCTTAATTAAAGTCCTGATCACTTTCTTCAAGTGCACGAGTGTTAACCGCAGAAGACAGTGAACACCATTAGGAGTGTTTTGTTTCACTGTTGTAGTGTACGTAAACAAGGTGTACAAGTAGATAGACTGAAGTTCTGTGTTCACTGAAGTAGGAATATTTTTGTAGTTCCTGTCAGGCTTACCCAAGGTTTCGGCGTGAATTCGAACGGGTTCTCGATCATGGTGTGACGCATCACCCACTTCCAGTCGACCGGCAGAAAGTAGGAGTCCTTATTCTGCATTCGGCTGGACAGCAGCACGTGGTCTCTCAGGTAAGTGACGGCACTTGTCATGGTGCGCTTCTCTATTTCCGACACTTCGAGCACTCCTGCGGATGACGAGAGCAAGCGTTTAGTACGTCGCTAAACTCATTGTCGTCGTATTCAAGCAACGCTACAATTCAGATAAACCCAGCGCGTTATTACCACACCTGTATTTGAACGGGCGCCTTTTGAATTATTTCGAAACATATAGTTCTAATGGATAAATAGCTGTATAGAAATGTTATTATAACCGAGCA
This sequence comes from Rhipicephalus appendiculatus, assembly GCA_030522465.1. NCBI lineage: Eukaryota > Metazoa > Arthropoda > Arachnida > Ixodida > Ixodidae > Rhipicephalus > Rhipicephalus appendiculatus. The sequence goes on along the minus strand of JALIZH010012379.1, from coordinate 91,548 downwards.
CTAACCTATCAAATTATATATAAGAGAAACACAGGAAATAACACAATTATGATTCTTCATCTGTGCTTTGATAGCAGAGCATAATTATGTTTTGTCTCTAGAATGAGTGGCATATATTTCTTTTCCACTTCGCCAATAGCCCTGAAAGGGCCGCTAGAATCTCTATTCTTTTCCACTTCTCCAATAGCACTGTGAGGGCCGGTACAATCTATAATTTCAATAAATTATTAGAAGCAATAATGAAAAGGAAATAATAAATACGTGCCGCTCCGCAGCCAGTTCGACGACTCAGCAGTAACTCTTGAAGCGTTAACGATTCCTGAAATCTGTTCTGTAACAAGCCCACTACTCCACACCAACATTTGCACCTGCTCGTCGAACGGGAGTACAACGTGGCTGACAGCTTTCAACCAACCACATGGCAACCAGAAGAAATAAGTGTCCTCATCGGGTCTGACGCTGCGTTCCATCGGTCCACGATGGAACGCAGCAGGAGACGGGTAACCAACAGAGATTAAGACATATGAAGTAAACAGTGGTTATTTAGAGTCTTAGCGTTCACACTAGAACACCTAAGCAGGCAGCTGATAGCGCAGAAGTTTCAACTAGTAGAGCAATCGAGCGAGATAATTTCAATAATTGAATATGGCGAGAGAGGTGCAATTAGAATATATCGGGCTAGCAGCAATTTTGCGAATAATGTACGTGTCTTTGGCAGGTAAGTGATGCCAAGTGCCCTTGATGAAACGTTCTCAATCAGCCCGATTACACCCCTCGCTGCAGTTGTGGTCACTGTAAGCAGTTGTGCTTCTCTCACGGTCTGCTTTCTATTGTCCTAGAAAAACAAACAGAAAGTGTAAAGGCGCTAAGTTAATGTTGACATTTCGAAGCTTGTATTGATAAAGATGATTAATGGGTGATTTAGAACATGGCAACTAGCGTCAGCTAGCAAAGGGCTTTGTCGGGTTATTTCACGATTATAATGAATATTGCTATGACGATTTCGGCAGAGCGTCAGAGAAGGACGACTACCAAAGAGTTGCATGGGAGGACGCAGCTTTTTTAAAGAATTAAGGCTAGATTGTCAACCTTTGTATATTATCCGCACATTCTTCCATATCTCTACCTGGAAGATAAGTCATCCAAGAACTCATCATCCGTAAAGTCTATCAGAATGTTGTGCTTATATTTGACCGCTTAGACAACATGTTTATTCTTTATATATTGAAAGTGAAAACGTGCAAAACGCGCGATTTTTTATGTTTACTGTATCGTAACTTATACCGATATATCTCCTGTCTTCAGGGGCGTAGACAAACTTTTTTCGAAGGGGGGGGGGGGGGGGGGCACCTCCTTGATCTGAAATGGAGGCCGGGCAGGCAGATGTGGTCGACCGTCATTTTGCGCTCTATATGCTATGGCAAAAAAAAAAAAATGCCCCCCACCTCCCCGAAGGGAATCGTGAGGAAATGCGAATGCATTTCGCGCGCGCTTCACTCCATTGATATGTGGTGGTTGTGGTTCGAAGAAGGAAAAGGCGCCTAATTTCTGCAGCCCGGTCGGGAGCACGGCGCAGCGCCTGTTTTCTTTTTTTTTTTTTTATCGCGGTAGCTCCGCTGAGCTCCCGCGATGCGAGCGCCCTCACGCGCTAGAGCGCGCTCCTCCTCTCCACTTTGCTAGGGGCGAGGATAAGCGCGCACGCCCGCAGCTTTTGCTATGGGAGAGAGAGTGAGAGCGGAGAGATAACACCTGCCGGCGCGCGGACACCTCCTCAACCTATCCTCCTCCCCGCGGACAACGCCGGACAACGCCGGACAACGCCGCCTGACATAGCCCGACTAAGCAATGCATTCGCATTTAAAAAAAATTCGGGGGAGGGGGAGGGGGGGGGGGTGGGGGGTGGGAGGGGCCGATCTGCCAACCCCTGGCGGCTACGCCACTGCCTGTCTTCCTCTCGCGCACATCACTTTCTTTCGCGCTTTCTCCTCACCCATCGTGCCACCTATTCTGCAGAAGCATAGCAGAAGACCTTCCAGCGATAGAAAGTGCGCATAAGCAGGCGGTGTGCTGTAGCCGGTCGCACCAGCAACCTATCTTCCACCAACTTGATGTTCAGCTCTTATTTCGCTAGGCCCTATGAAGCAAATTGCGACGAAGTCCCAGTCTTTGCTAAGCCTGGCATGGAGAAAAAAAAAGGTCACCACCAAGACAGCTTCCTGCAAAGGATGGCGCTACTTTACGTTTTTACTGGGTGATAATTAATCGATGTCAGAGTGGTAAACACTAACCATCGCGTCTGACGGAAGGGTAAATCAACCGTCGAGCAATCACACGAGGTTTCTTAACCAATCACTGTACATTGATGAGTGTAGTGCTAGCTTGATTGCATGTTTTAGAACGGTTGTGCTGCGCCCGTTCCGCCATCAGCGTCCTGAAGATTGGTCAAGCGGTGATAACGCGTCCACTATTTCGAATATTTGTAAAGCTGCAGCGTTTTACCGCTAAGGAGTGCGACGTATCACTAACACAATGGCGTGAACACCCCAGACGACTGAATAAGAAAGATGCTCCCATAGGCTGAGATTGCTAAACAGAATGCCTTTGTTCCGTTTTACATTCTGGTACGTCATCTCTAGCGAATTCACAAATTCACAAGTTAACAAACTCAGTTAAGTACAGTATCTTACCAAATATCTTGAAGACATACTCCAGGAAAGTGATGTTAATGACTTGTGTGAGAATTATGTCGCAAATGATGCTCGTGAAAGTCTGAAAAGACAAAAAACAAGTGGAAATATAATTACAGCTATGCCTTCGTTCGCCACCCTCATTGTTCTGTACTTATCGAGTTTGAATTTCGCTATCTGACAAGTAAATAATTTCTGTCACCTATGCTTCTTGAACGAACAGCAGCAGTACTCTGTACCAACGGTGACACAGCAAGCCTTATCCACATTTCTTGAGAAGCCTTGTATGTGTGTATATTTATACAGCGTGTAAATACTTGAGCCCTCAAAAAATTCACAAAAGATATAGGCCACACAGAAGCCGTCTTCATTTCATTGCATTAAAAAATATATTGAGTTCCTTCTATCCAAAAACAGTGTACAGAGGGGCTCTCACTAAAAAACAAAAAAAACCCACAAACAACTGTTTTACAGTGAAATCTGTTAAGAAATCATAACAGCCTATTTTGGTGGTGTAGGCGTCCGCCGCCGACAGCGTCCGTAGCCGCTCTCGCACAAAATGAGAAACACAAAATGAGAAAATATCTACGATTGGACAGGATTTTATCTCCTGCCATTTGCGTGGTATTAGAGTATTCTACCATAGAGCCACGCCGGTGCTTGAATCTCCATAGCAAAAAAGACCCTATGCAGGTATCATATCGGGCAAGGAATTGCATTAAGTTGTGCAACATAGCGTGGCAGAAGAGTAAAACAACATCCAGGTGTCATACAATGCGAATTGTATAACGAGTTGGTCGTTCAATGCTTCCAACCCATCAGAAAGGTGTCAGTTATAACTGTTCATCGTCATTAGCCGCAGCATCGACATAATGCTCCCAACCCATTACAAAGGGCTCAGCGAAAATTCATTGTCATGAGCCACCGCATCAACAAAGTGCACATAATGCCTTACAGATGTGTAGCGGGTACCTGGCTTCTTCACAAAATGACGAAAAATGGCATAGTGCGTGCGGCCTACATCAAACAAATTGTGATGATTTATGGTGTAGTAGGTGCCTTGCCAGTGTACTTGTATTTGTCGTCCCGGGAGGTGTTTACAACAGGCTTTAGAAAGGCCACTCGTCCAGTTTTAGCTATGACTGTGCTTCGTGTTCCACGCAGGCTTGGCATTTTTTCGACAAAGTGCATGCCGAAACACTACCGGTGAAAGTCTGGTTAATCCTGAAAGACATGTTTGTAGTTTGAAATCGTTGTCGCCTCTGCGAAGACTCAGAAACTATAAAACGTTGCTTCATCACCTGCAAGTATGCTATTCTATGTGGGACGTTCTCCGAACAGATTTTAAATAACTCCATTTGAGCTCTCTCGTCATTCGTTATCTCGTGTCACCCAAAAGTAGTTTTATGCCTTTTGACATGCGACAACCTATGGGTATGCACACTATATAGGAAACTCTAATGTTAGACAGGCATGCAGAACCAGAACGCATTGCACCATCGCGGTCACATTTCATCCAATTGGCTTTACGGCTAAAAGACTTCTATAAGCCCCTAGGCCTACGTGCATCCACTTCTTACGAATCGCAATGTTTTAGTACCCTTCGAGAACAGTCTTTCAATTTGCGCTGTGACTGTGCTGTGTGTTCCGCGAAGGCCTGATGTTTTCTTTTACCAAGGTCGCTGCCTTTAAAAGCAAAAAAAAAAAAAAGTGGTGTTGATTGCTCGGAGGAAATTTTCTGATCGCAGCATGCATGTCTTGTGAGAGCTCCCGCAGAGAGCTCATCGCAAGAAAACTATTCAAGCCTTAACATTTTCTAGCTCTTTGGGATAAACGAAATTAATTGAGATTAACTTTAGTAGTTAAAACATTTTCGGATCGCAGTGTTGTAGCATTTCAAATTTCTCCTGAACTTACACAGCTTTGCTGAATCAAATTTGCGAGTTCAAAAGACTAATGGACCAGCGGAAACATTTCTCTTTAATTTGGCCACTACAAATGTCCCCACATAACAGAAGGGATGATTGTATCTACACTCTTCACAAAATTAATGGGATTTAGTAACTGACGTCGCAAATGATTACCACAACACTCACTACATATGTCTGCAGCAAATAACTACTAAGTTAGTGACTTGGCTGCCACGACACTGCTTACAGTTACTACCTGCAATGAAGTAGCAATAAAAATTATTAACCTTACTAATGTGGCACTAACCAGTTTACGGTTATTAACATTATACAACTACAATTACCCAAAATACGTTTACACTTATTTGGTTTACGTGTACCGGTGGCATATTCATATGAACTCGAATTTCCTTCAGACGTATAAGCTCAAACACACTGAAACGATACAGTTGTTTTGTGACTTTTTAACGCTCCTTCCAAAAAGGTCGTCTCGCTCAGGAACCGTAGACTCTAGGAGAACCTGGGCGCCTGCATTTTAAAGCAATATCTTTGCAGGAGACACTTCGCATTTAGCTTATACACCTAATTCATACTAGGGCTTAATATATGGGAAATATTTCTAAGAACCAGTGCTACATCAAGCTTTGGGCAGGCCTTCGGATGCATATTTACCCGTTTATGCATCCCTGATTAGGCGTTACATATTATGCCACGAGTTACATAACCATGGAAACCGTCACCACTGGAAACCTTGGCGTATATTCCTTGGGTCAGTCCAAAAAAGAAAGGAAAAAAGATAGGTTTGGAGGATATGAACAACGAATGTGAAGCCAAAAAATTGGCCGCGTATCTGCGTGCTTCGCTGCAAATGTCATCGAAAGACGATAGTCTTCGGCCGGTCGTACTATATGAGTCCTGGTCTCATGCGCGGCTACCTGTGATGCTGTTCTCGACCATTTCCGTCCTGGCATGACCAAGCGTCTTCTTGCCGCAAGCGCGGTGTTTTTGGCACCGTGTTAAAAGACGAGAAGTCGCGCAGAGCGACCACGAAAAGAGATTCTCTTGTTTGCAGCGACGAGGGCAGACTGCGCCAGCTATCGTGCGTCGGATGAAACACGTGGCGCTTCGTGCGACCTCGGAGATAGACGACGGCTCTTCGCTTTTGCGAGGCAGCTCGCATTCTCAGCGCAGCCTAAGAAACACTAGGGTCTTTAGAATTAAGTATCTATGTATTTTCTATAAAAGAACACACCACTTAATACTTCCGTATTATTGTTGCGCCTCAGATATGCGTAATATTTGCTTTTTGATCGACAATGTTCACAAGTATGCACGAAAACGACTGTTCAAGTTGGCTGGGGGTTCAGAAAGTAGTTAAACTTTGGCCGAGTAACTGAATCGGGTTGTGGACAGACAGACAGACCGACCGACCAAAATTTCTGCGTTGAACTATCCCAAGAAAGACTATCGTCTTTAAAAACATATTCACACGTGGCCCTACAACTCAAATGTCGATCATCGTGGGGAACGTTTGTGCCGTGTACAGACCAATCATTCTCGTTTCGTCTTGAGCGAGCGACATCATCTATGTCAGCTGAGTTATACAGCGTTAAGGAGGTCCTCGTGTTTTTACTTAGACGGTAGCCCCCCGAAAACACATTGGTGGTTTTTGCGGATTTTATTATGGCTTTAGAAAACATGCGGAACAGGCATAAGCGAAGTTAAGATTGTTGGGCATTGCATCACGTTGCAGCAGCACACACCTGGCCACGCAGAGTTCTGGGAAATCTAAAAAGCAGAAGAACCGAACTGAAATAGACTGCAGTGTCGAAATTGTGTCCTCTTTTTTACCAAAGCCGACGCTTTCGACATCGCTAAAAAATATTCCTGTTTGAAAATCTGGAGGTGACCCTAATCCTGGATTTAGGCGTGTGGTATACGCACTCATCATGATACAGGGAGAAAGAGTGGACTAGTGAACGGACAGGGGCAGCCGACATTCTAGCTGGCATGAAAAAGAAGTTGACCTGCGCAGGCCACGTAATGCGAAGGACATAAAACCATTGTTCCGTTATAGTGACGGAATGGATGCCAAGGGATAGAAGACGTTGCCGAGGACGGCAGAGGGTTACATGAGGCGAAGAAATCAGGAAGCTGGCAGGCACAAAATGAACCAACTCGAAGAGGATACTGCCAGAAGGAGATCATTGGAAAATACGATCGTCATGCAGTCGATGATAATAAACAGTAGAATACCAGCAAACCGTAAGGAAACAAGAAAAAGCCACGAGTAAGGAACAAAGTAACAGGAAGTGTGCAACACCCTCACTCCCACTTTGTTGCTTAATCTTGCTAATCCTTGCTCTTTGACTATTTTCTGGAATTCCACAACGCCAGCAAGGCCTCACCATTGTCAATTCCGTGATTTCATATCTGAGGTGAGAGCTTCGGCAAAAGGACTTTTGTTACTCAATCCCGACACTACCATCTAAATGTTTCTACCTGCCTGATACCAGCCTCCCTTCGAAGTGCCCAAAGATATCCCTCAAGATGAAGCAGTGACTGATGACAGCATTCCTGTGGCATGCAGTTTCTCAACAGAGAAATCGAACTTCCCGCAATAATACTCATTCTACCACCGTCTATTTGCTTCAAGTCCGTACCTTTCCGAGTGTTTTTGCCTACGGGCATCCCTTTGATGTGCCAAACGTTTTCCTGAAGGTCAAATAATGAGTGATGACAGCATTTGTGTGGCAGCCGAGAGAAAAATCGAACTGCCTGAAGCTTTCCACAAAAATTCAATTTTAGTTTATTGATCAAAATCACGTAGGCCTACTTATGAAGAAGGGTCTATAGGAAGTGTGCAATGAGACTTTTTGCTATCATACGCGTAAGCATGGAAGCTCTAACGGCTCAGGTTTCTATGCTTCCTTGCACCGAGCTGGATAATACAAACCCGCTTACCCTCCCCACGTAGTCTACATTGAGGGTCGACTGGTAGTGGTAGAGGTAGGTGCTGACGGTGATGTTGAGCGGTCCCTTCAGGCCCATCCAGACGGTGACCATGGCTTGGCGCCAAGACACTGGGTAGCCAAACTGCTCGATGATAGGGAACAGGGCGACTACCGAGAAGAGGCGAGCCGCTGTGCGCACCAGGTATGCCATCGAGACCTGCGCGATAGACAGTATGCTCATTCTCATAAGTTATCGATGGCGCTTTCCTTTTCCAGCATTTGATTAAATAAAGGCGGGCGATCTATTGTTAGTTGTTTATCTCATAGAAAACGTCCTTACGGAGTGAGCTCTGAACGTCTTTTATAACGCTAGTACCTCGCGACATTTTGTTTTTCAATGAGCACGACGGCATTCGCCCAAAGTCAAGCGGAAGTTGACCATTGGGCTAATTAACGAAAATTAATTGAACTAGTAGATTTACTTTTGAGCATCTGGATTGTTGCGGCACCTGGTGGAGCAGATCACACCTACTCGCTTCTTCCTTCGTGGCCCCTGAGATCTGCTGAGTGCGGAGGCCACGCAAAGGGAAGCACAACTCTACCTGTGGAGCACGCTTAAACTATTTAACGAGTTCATTGAAAGAGAAGACTGTTTTCTTGTGAGAACGTATATTAAAAAAAGCACATACCCACTGCTTCCCACATAGCCTTCGTTCATTCTAAGGCGCGCTCAAGGAAACCAAATATTTACCTAATGCTAGTGGCTAGCGCAATTAAAGGAACCTGTATAGTATAGCAAGGTAAGTTATTTTCTTGCTTTTTTTTTTTTGCACTTTCATGCTAAAGACTACATTTTCCTGCTGAATTATTTATGGGGTCATCTGCCTTGTCAGACAGCGGTGCTTGTGTTTCGGCTGTCTGCATGCCCGCGCGGGTGACCGATTGTGCTTTTGCAAAGGTCTAAACAAGGCAAGAGGCGCCAGCGGTAGTTCACTCGCTACAGCGATGTCCTGCTTAGCTGAAAATCATTTTTTCAAGCTCACCATAGCAGAGGCAATTTATTAAGAGTTAACTACAGTGATAGTCGTCGAATTAGGTGTAAGTGAAAGAACACAAGCAAGAATCGAATCCGTGGATTCTGAGACCATCTAGGCGTGACGGAAAGAAAAGACGTTCCTCCTTGGGAGAAGCCATCAGCCCGATGATGCGGATTGCGCTTCACTTGTACCTCTCTAGTTCAACACCATGTAGGTCAAATGAAAAACAGTCGCTTTTGTTTCACTAATTTGACCCGTATTTCGCATGAGCGTACTTTAATTTCTACCATCATTGTTTATTCATGCTCTGTCCAGACTATTTAACAGTGATCAAGCACTGCATGCTATTTCGAAGCACCACTCTGCTATGTAGATGCGTGCATATAATGTGACATGGTGAATAATATGAATCTAACGACCGTTTCCGTGCTACAGTTGCAGGATTTTATCATTCAATGAGCCATCTGATGTTGTCGCATCAATATCCGCGCCTGCCCCGATACGCTCAGTTGTATTGATTTCTTTCATTTCGCGTAATATCGACAGAAAATATGAAAGTTTATTAAGCACATGATCCTTACCTGTATATTATAATCATTGTGATAGTTTTGTGTATCGTCACATCACCTTGTGATCGTCATCATCGTGTGGAATACGCTGAGCTAGTGCGATGCCGAGTACTCGGGCAGAATAAGCATTTTCAGAGAAGATACGTCCTACTGTACCTTTTAGGGAGACTGCCTGCTATAATCAACTCCCAACCATCAATAACGCAGTAATTTTACGAGGCTTATTGTCCTAATCTCAATATTTTAGTCACTGAATGTCATCGTGCCACGGTACCGGGCATATTGCAGAGTTGCCTGGAATGTCCGAGTCATGCAAACCACAACATGCAACTGGAGACGGATGTGAACCAAGCCCCACAAACGAGCTAATTCGAACATGAAAAGCCAAGCTCGTGCTCGTTTACATTGAATAGGAGCGACAGCTCGCGGCAAAAAGGCACTCGAGAACACCCTTACTAGAGAGTCCTCTCGACTCAGCGTCATACCAAGCATCGCAAGGCGCACCATTTCATTACGTGCTCTCTCTCACAAGACCATTGGGCTTCTTTGGAAGGTTGCATTGCAAATTTAATTAACACTTTCATTGTCCCTTTCTCTTTCTTATTTTCAAGCCTATTTTGTCGAAGAGCCGATAAAATACTTAATGACTTTAAAACCCATAGGCCACGGTCGCACAATACTGCTAGCATCGACCTATTCACGTGCCTGCGTTATCGCGGCGTTTCCGTAGAATATGAACAGCAGCTCTCCGGTGTAGAGGGACGAAATGAAGAGCGACAGGAACCCAGACACGTCGTAGATGGTGGACCAGTACTTGTGCAGCAGGCCCTCGAGCTCGGTGCAGGCGACCATGCGGTGCGACGTGGTGACCAGCGTGAAGGCGACCACGCCGTCCACACCAGACGTGCCCATCACCTCGAGCAGGCAGAAGGTGGCGTACGTCATGCAAATATGCAGGTACGTGTTGCTGCTCTGGCTCTGAGGCGCCACCCGGAGCGACCAGATGGCCAAGGCACCCATCACTACGCCGCCTAAGGTACCGAGCACGTGCGACAGCAGCAGGTGGTTCAGTATCGTCGCTAGACCTTGATGGTCCTGCGGACAAAGGTATTTATTCATTTATTTATTTACTTACTTACGGAGACAGAATGCTTGAAACTTGGATTAGTCTTCCTCCTCACTATCCTTGCATCAGATGCGGCCTAACTGTCGTTAGCGAGTTCACGCTCATAGGCATTTTCAGTCTACTGTGTTTCAAGTAGTTTCGGATGTATTGAATCGTGAATTGCGTTATTGTGAAGAACACGGTATGGACTGTGCTGAAGCATTGAAACGCGGCCTTGAAACTTGAACTATGTACCCGACTTCCTTGCGTTAATTCAATCACGTCTCCACGAATCTGGCCATTAAAGTTGGCGGTGGCTCCGACGTAAGTGTGCGAAACAATATCACGCTGATGGTACAACGCCAAAACATGTTGGAAAACAAATTAACTGCACTGCTTAGTCCTAAATTGCGGCATTTCCATCCGTGAGCATTATACATACCCTATTCTAAGAAAGCTTTTCTTACTGAAAATTCGCATTGATGTTCTGGTAGCTTTGTGTAGCCTTGTAACTCTTGATTCATATTACGGAGTCTTGCAGAACTGATTTGCCATATTCTGGGATCCAATATGGCGTGAGTCGTGATATGTTATAGTATAGACGTATATCGTGCAACCGCAGCATCAGTATATCGAATACATCCTCCGTTCTGGTTGGAGACGGACGAAGCCCAAACGCAGGTCTCAAACTTTCATTTCGTCGATAGGGTTTCGTGCATTATTCTGCACATCTGCTCTTCGTGAATGTCATGAGAACTCTAACGTGAAATTTATTGGCAAAAAAGGGCTAAATTGTCTGTTATTCGAAGGCGTAGCCCAACGTTCTTTGAGTAATTAGAATCTGTGGCATATAACATTAATGGAACCACTCGAAAAAGTTGTGAATGGCTTGCGATAGGTGGTGGCGTTATCCGGTCGCCCTGAAAGAAATATAGTTACCACTGAGACGAAAATATGCGAAAGTCCGAATGTTATACCTATTTTTCTTTTTTGCAGACATAGATGCCTGTGTATCATAATATACAGCCTTTGCAAGCACTTTTTGTTAATGTGTAAGGCAGACATTACTACGTCTATATGAAGCTGTTCTGAATTATGCCCTACCAACCAGCCCATCAGTCTATCCTTTTGAGTTATATGAGGTTTTATGAATAATAATAATATTAATAATAATAATAATAATAATAATAATAATAATAATAATAATAATAATAATAATAATAATAATAATAATAATAATTGAAGTTTCACGTCCCAAAACCGTGATATCATTATGAGAGACGCCGTAGTGGAGGACTCCGGAACTTTTGACCATCTGGTGTTCTTTAACGGGCACTGATATGGCACAATACTCGGGCCTCTACAATTTCAACTCCACTGAAATGCGACCACCGCGGCTGGAATCAAACCCGCGACCTTCAGGTAAGCAGCCGAACACCATATCCACTGCTGCACCGCGGCGGGAGGCTTTATGAAGGCTGCATAAGTATATAAAGGGTGATTCAAGAAATATGTCTGATCATCAAGGAAAATAACAGAAATGGAATATTTGCTCCCTGCCTTTACAATACTAGGCACATCAATTACAGCAGTAATTAAACCAAATATACAATTAACTTTTTAATTAGCTGAGACAGGCGGTCGGGTCAAATGGATGAATCGCTCTCCTTCCTGCGAAGACGCCATTGCTGCTTTGAGATTTTGAAATTCAGCCTATCGTAACTATTGCGGAGCAATGAAATTCAACCAAATTCACCGGCGAAACCAAAACTGAATCTCCGATGACCGCCACTAGCAGACGACCAGAATGACGCCACTGTACACGATGGCGATTGCAGTGGTGTTAGTTATTCTGCATTTGTTAACGTACGTGCGCCATCGCTCTAATCGCAAATGAAACCCGTATGACAAAAAACCGGCAGATCCCACGCACTGTGGGAATCGATGCGATGCGAAGCAGCCAGCAAGGAGCAAATCATGCTGTACATAATATGCATGTCATTATTTACATGTTAGGACTTGTCATTTGTGTTCGTCATACAGTCACGTCACGCAATACAAATTTTGGTGCATATCAAGCTAGCGAACTGGACGCAAGCGCACGATGAGCGTGGCATGTAAATGGCATTGTAGATGACATGCATGCCAAGATTTTCATGTTACCACCTGCCACTTATGTTCGCTTAATTTTTTATCTCGAATCCCAGCGAGGCGCGAGACCAGTCTGCCTCCGTTTCGCATGCGTTCGTGTTCTCGCGCTCTGCGCATCGTGCATACGCCATCCGGGTTCCAGCGTTTAAATTGACGGACACCTTGTCAATTCCAAAGTGTGTTTCTCGAACGCCTGTGCTTACTGAGACGGGGTCGGTCAGAATGGAACGTGATGCGCGCGTCTCCCTCCTTGCATGATTAGAGACGCTGGGCACAGAGACGCTACGCAAGCAAGGCGCGAGCGCTGTTGAGTCCAACGCGACCGGCGTCCGTTTGCGCGCCCCGGCAACCACCTGGCACTGTGCCAGGGCACGGCTGGAGGGACGGACGGACGGACGGACGGGCGCACGTGAGCACGAGACATTAAAGGCTTTCACCTTAAAATTTGGTGTATATCAAGGTGGAGAAACGGCCACAAGAGTGTCATGAGCGTGGCATGCAAGTCATGTTGCACATGACATGTCATGATTTGCATATTAGCACTCGTCATTTATTTTCTTCATACAGTCACGTCACTAAATACCAAGTTTGGTGTATATCAAGCTAACGAAACGGCCGCGAGCGCACCATGAGCGTGGCATGTAAATCATGTTGTTCATGACATGCAAATCATTATTTGCATATTACCACCTGTCATTTATGTCCGTCATACAGTCACGTGATTCAATCCCAAATTTGGTGTATATCAAGCTAACGAAACGGCCGCGAGCGCGCCATGAGCGTGGCATGTAAATCATACTTTTCATGACAAGTTAGTCATGATTTTCATGATATGACCAGCCATTTATGTTCGTCATACGGTCATGTTATGACATACCAAATTTGGTATAAATCCCATTAACGATACGGCCAGGAGAGCACAACGTCGTAGGCGGCTAGATAGATAGATAGATAGATAGATACGCTCAAAGTCGCCGAAGTTCGCTAAGAAATGCTTCGCATTTAAAAGCGAAGCCGACAAACGATTGTTACGACGCTCGCACAGTCTGGACATCTCGAAAGGATATGGCAGTAGCGCTCTTCCAGGTTTCGGTTTCAGTTTCGCTGGCAAATAGGTCAGGATTTATTAAATGCAAAGCATTTCTTAGCGAACTGCAGGCACTTTGAGAGTTTCTATTTACCTATCTATCTGTCTTTCTACCTAGCCGCCTACGTCTGGGTGCTCTCGTGATCGCCTCCTCATCTTGGTGCAGACCAAAATTAGTACGGGAGGGTAAGAGGGTTTAACGAATATGTCTGGTTGGTAATGACATGCATCACGTCAAAATCCCGCACGTACGTCGTCAAACCCTTTCCTCCACACACGTGCTGCACACGCCCGTATAGCACGGGCCGCAGTGTGCGGCTATGCGCCACAGGTGATCGACAGTTTAAATCTACTCAGGAACGGCGAGAACAGGCATTGAAGGAAAGAAGTGTAAATTTAAGGGCTCGTTTGCTTTGTCAAACACAATATTAATGAGAACTAACAGACAATGATGCCAAGGAAAGTATGGGGGGTGTTATTAGGAGTAATGGTAATGTAAATGTGAAGAAAGAAAAGTGGACGAAAAGATAACTTGCCACCGGCAGGGACCGAACCTGCGACCTTCGAATGACGCGTCCGATGCGCGCGCCGCCGTAGCAGACGATGCGGTTCAACGCCACGCCCCTCAAGCGCCTGCGCATGTGCGAGCTGCTGCCGGCGTGCGACTGCAGCACTCGCCGCATCGCGATGCCATGCGCTCCGAGATTTCCTCTAATGGCGAATTACACTGGTCGAGCGGGAGCAAGTTTTCTTGCTCCGCGGCCGAGAATCTGCATTCCACTGGTAGATTCGGAGCAAGTTCGCGTTCTCCACTGGCAGATTCGGAGCAACGCACTCCGCGACGGAGCGTTCCGCGTTGCTCCGTCTTGCAGAGGCGGATTTCGCCGGAACTCCGCAACGCGGTGCCGTCATTTCCGGCACAGTCGGACAACTCGGCTCCTTTCGGTGTTTTTTGAGGTGGTGTCTGGTCACCCTGTGCACTTGTTTACATTGTGTCGCCTGACTCTGCTCGACGAGCTACACGAGCAGCGTGGTTTGATACTTGCTCTGAGCGATAGCAAGAGCACAAGTTATGACAGTATTAGCAGCAGCGATGTCGACGAGTCGTACGTGCTCTACGAAATAATGTTAAAAGCAATGTTCCCTGACCCGGTGTGCGCACGACCAAAGATAATCGGCTATGTCGAAGAAGTTCAGGAGCCGGTTTACGTGACGTATGCATACACAACTTCCGGAGCGATCTCACGAGGAGGATTCGCGTGTTCCACTGGCAGATTTGGCTTGGTGCAATCCGAATGCTCGCTCCAGGATTTCGGCGACTGCTCCGGATCTCCCAGTGGAATTCGCCATAAATGTGAAACAGACTACAAACAACCGAGAATTGAAATTTGAACTCACGCCTCCGCACACCATCTCTCATTGCGATTAAAAAAGTAACGCGCAAAAAGATAAAGGCGTGTGGTGTCGACATTTCATCAGCAATCATGAAGACTTCAAAGTTCGTTAACCAGTAGGCTCTACGTGATTTACTCGCAGCGAAAAGCCTCTAACTTCTTCACGAAAGTCCAAGTACTGACTGTATCCGTCCGCGCGGCTGTTGCTTCTGCAATGTCAGTTAAGCTCGTCGATTTCGCATGTGCGGTCGCACTCCCCGGTCATACCCGCTACTGCTTTGTTTTGCTGCTTGTGTCGTGATTCATGGAGGCTGTGAACGCACCTGTGAACAAACTATACTTCGCTGCTTGTGAAACTTGTGGACCCGAATGCAAGTATGTCTCTGTCGAACGACTGTTACGCTGACTGACGGTTAGGCTTAGTCCCGTAAGATTCCCGGCGTAAAATGCGCTCATCATGCTGCACGCGGGACGCTCTCCAACTTCCTTTCTACTATGCTCGAGGGATGGACGTGGTTACGTGATGTGCGATTAGTTTTCTTTGGATTTGCGGGTTCTGTAAACCATGGGCCTGGGTCGTTTTTGAAGGTAGGTTCATTTTTATTGCATTTGAGCTCAGTATATGAGAACCATGACAAATGAAGTGTGTTTCGAAGGTTGCATCACGGGTTGCATGTGCGACATGTTTCAGCAGTACGTCACGGCGGAATTCATTCAGCATACATGATAAAGCTGTCCAAGCATAAATGCAGGCCATGGTTTCCGTTCACGTACGAACGAACATGAGCGGAAACTATATTTAATGGCTTAATTTCAGTAACTTGACTGCTTTCTCTTACCCGCTTGATGAGGTAGTTTCAAGATGTACTAAAGCTTAAGCTACGTGTGCTGTGTGACGGGCATTTTCAGAATAGTGCACGCAGAGATAGCGTTCGTTGGGCACGTACGCTATTTCCGTCACTTAACCTGGGTTCGCAAGATCACGGCGTACGACGCGGGCGCAGTAGCTAGCTTTACAATAGGGTAGGCAAAGATAGTGTTTGCTGCGTACGTAGCGTATTAACACATGCGCAGCGGCGGCGAATGCTAACGCAATGCTTTGCGCACCGAATTCTAAACCTACATAGAAGCTTCGGCGTGTGTCATCCGCTTTATTGTGTCAGTGACGTTCGTGGATAAGAATCTTTGCAGCGACAGCGTACTAGCGGTACTAGTTCATGGTTCATTCCACAGTATTATCTCTGTGTACCGAGAGCCATGGGCATGCTTTTCTGTTGCGAATTTCTGAGGGCATGATCAGAGTCAAAGAGGCGTTTCGCGGGGAGGAGTTCGGCATTTTTCTCTGTGTGCAGGGGTGCTAAGAGGTGCCGGCATAGATATCTGGACACCACATATGGTGAATTCCACGCACAGAAGGCAGCAACAAGCACATAATAAACACTGGTACTCCGCATGCCCTCCTTTAAAGCGTCGTGAAACGCAAAGCGAACCGCAACGCGCGTCGTGTCTTCCCACGACGGCGGTAATTTGTCTCAAGGCGAGCGGGGAACGCGGTGGCACGGCGAGGCTACAGTGTAGCCAGGCAAGCGTCGGATAGTTATACAGTCGAACCCACTTATAACAATAGTCAAGTGCCACGAAAAGATTGTTATATTCGATAATTGCGATAAACGGTTTGCACGAAAAAAACGGTTGGGTTACTTAAGCGAAATAAAAGAGCATTCACGCTGTGCCATGCTTAAACGACGAAAGAATTCTGCATGCAAACATATATACTGCAAGAAGCCTCGCGAGCCCCCACTTCCAGCGAGAAGACCTTCTGCTGCAATTCCTGTAAACCCAACCCCTTGAGTAATACCTAAAGTATGAGGTTTTTAACGAAAATAGAGTGAAGCGAAGTGAAGTTACTCTCAGTGTGAACTATGGCAGCGTGTTTTATTGTTTAACATCTGAAGCTTAAATTTGTTCTAAGTACTGCCGCGATGTCAGAACATAAGGCGTGAAACACTGATCGCGAAGAACAGCAGCAGCAGGTCGGTATTTTTGATATCACGCGCCAACAACTTGCTTTTCTTCGTCTTTCTGCTTTCTTCTAAAAGCTTATGCGTATTCGCATTGTCCTCGTTGTTATCGCAGCATGCACGTGGATTTTTACTGCATGCCTTAGAGACGCCCGATAATCAGCTTAAGCGTATCGCTATGCTCTACTGCATAATAAACGGCCTAAATTTTTTCGCGAGCGTCGCGTGTTGCCTCCATTGATATAATACGCCTTATAAGTTACAATGAGAGTTGGAAGCTTCACTTAACTCAGCGCTTACTTTCTCGACGATCTCATTCATGTGCAGTGACATGAAGGAAAGGGTAATATCAGAAGCGTATCACGTTGCCGAGAACAGTGCAGAAAACATCCGCCAGGCTACAGCCGAACATTTCCTTAAAAGAGTAGTGACACAAAATTCAGGCAACTTGCACTATACACCCTTAATCATGTCCTGCTTAAAGTGTCAGTGTATAGCCCGGAAACGAGACGAAAAATCTAACGACTATAGACTGTTTGTTTAGCCGGCACAACCTCTAGGCCGCGCCGCCCGTAGCCGTCCCGCTGCGTAGTAGTTTTCTCAGCGGCTCATCTTATAGACGGGACTCAAATAGGCCGGAGATTTTTCGTCTCGAATCCCGGCTAGTTAGAGGGCCGGCTATACAGATGTCCGAGCTACGGTGTCCGCTAGCTACGGTGCGTCCCAGCTTCGGCGCGTCCTATATATAAGCGGTGCATGAAGCTGCGAAACAAACAAACAAACAAACAAACAAACAAAAAACAGTAGACAAAACTGTTCCGCGTACGAATACAATCGATGAGCGAAGCTCCTTGAAAATGGGACGCACGCGGCGTACGGCGCGCATGGCGTTTCATTGTCCAGGCAACGGACCAACCACTGGGCAGACGATAGGGTGAAGCGATGGTTTCGCGCGTTCCGTGGTTTGAGGGGAGAGGGCAAAGAAGAAAAAAGGGGGGAGAGGGTGACTAATCTGCCTCCGGTTCGCATGCATTCGTATTGTCGTGCTTTCCGCATCGTGAAAAAGCCATCCGCGTTCCAGCGCTCATAAAGCTCAGTTATCCTCCCGCGTGAAGGGGAGACGCCACAGCTGGCACCGTGCCAGGGAGCTTCAACGGCGACGGCGGGGTGCCGGCCTAAGGAGCTTCGCTCCTAAAAAAAAGCAAAATAGGGGACGGCAGGATGCAGCGAGAAAGCTTTAATATTGGGTGGGATATTCCAACAAACATCAGTCATAAGGATGATATTTTAGACATGCCTGAAAATTCCGACACTTTCACGGGACCGCCATAAGCCCTGTAGAGCCAATGTATAATAACGCCTGAAGTTCCGGACGCTGAAACTCTAACAAGTGTCAACATTTTACTCAAATTGCATATCCGAAAGTGCATTAACAGAAGCCACCGCCACTCCCAGCAACGACGAAAAATAAAGTTTTGTCTCTCTCTCCCACGCAGTAGCGGATTTAAAAAGTCAGCTTCGCCGGAGAACCATTGCGCTATGCGGTGAAGCATAATACGACTTCGAAGGGGCGCTGGGGAACGTTAGGGTTAAGAGCTGGTTTCAGCAGATTGAATTTCTTGTTCTCTTTCTTTTCGCAAATTTCGGTTTTCATTGCCTTTCGGCACGAACACCCAACAGCCAGAATTCATTGTTACAACCCATAAGGAGGCATGCGGGCACTGCTGTAAGCGGGTCATTTCACCATAGAAAACAGAAAAGTTGACGGTGCATCAGCTTCTCATTGTTAAAACCGATATAGTGTTAAAACCGGTATCGTTATAAATGGGTTTGACTGTACTCTAATATGGATAAATGTTATGATCGAGGCTTGGGCTAAAGCCGCCACGTCGCGGTGTGTTGAAACCTTGACAAAATTACACATCTATTGGAAACACGCCGAATGGGATGGTCGTAGCAACGGCTCGTTACCGAAGCTAATCGCGTAAGCCGCGCATTAATTCCCTGTTCAGCTTCCAGACGGCGACACCACCCACGAACAAGATCACTGTGAGAGGTGAAAAGCGCGTTCGTGTAACCTCCTTCGTTGTTCTGACGGTGGCGCAGTGGGCTAAACGCCCGCCGGTGATTGGCGTGGACCGAGAGGTCGTGTGTTCTACCTCAGGTGACGGAGTATTTTTCTTTGCCATCTGGTCATGCTAATTTTGCTGACGTATTACGGACATACGTCATCAAAGTCTGGCTGGACGCCGGCATAAAACACTTTCGTGCTAAAAAATGCCGACAGAAAGGAGTGCCGATTATGGCCGTTGTTCGACTTGGTAGAGAGTCTGAGGATAAATTATTGTGTAAAATTTCTTCATCTGTGCTTCAAAGCGTTATATGCATGGTATTTCCTTTCTTGGTCACTGTAAGCTCGGTAGTAGTAAAAGAATTATAAGCTGACCAACGTACCATACCGAAGATCTTTCAAGTATTACAGCCGTAACACACATACACAATGCCACACGTGCACAGGCACGCACACAGGGCGTGCATCCCCACTATTAACATACATTCAACATATCATGGTCACGCATGTGCGTAATCGAGCTTGATACAGTACTTCAAGGCTCAAGTGCACATCAAATTAAACTTAAGAAAAGAGCACCTAGTTGAGCCTGAAATATTCTAGTAGGCTCAGCGCACTTACTTTCTTCAAATAAGTTTGCGATGTTACACTTCAGGAAAAATAATTCTGCAAATCAAAAGCACAGTCGCAGAATCGCTCTACTGTTTTCTCTTTACTGCTATGGCTACGGTAGTCTTTGAGAAAGACTATCGTTTGACGGCTGGAAATAACATTAGTATATCACTGCGTTGAGTCATCGTGCACGTACGTTCGCCTCGATGATGTCTAGGACAGACCAGACGAAGAGGTTGTTAAGGACCGACTCGGCTTGCAGCATGGTCGTTAAAATCGGGTAGCGGCCTTGCTCGAACAGCTCGTCGGCAATGGGCAGTCGCTCGTTGGAGCACAGCAGGATGCCGAAGAGCAGGCAGTCATTGATGTTCATGGGGCCCAGGAAGCTGTACGCGTACAGGGCCGAAACCACTGTGCTGATGACGAGCGTACCGACGGCGAACACCAGTATCTCCCTGTGGCACCTGAAAGCATCGCGACACCTTTATTGTTGCTGTTGTTTTGCTGGTACGAAATGTAAAAAAAAAAAGAAAAAACACGCAAGAGATAGTTGCGACTACAAGCTGATTATTAACGGTCAAAGGTAACTTGCCACGCCTTCATGTAACAAGTTGTCGAATCCAACTCAGACAACGTTTAGACTATGAACAAGTAGCTTTGAATGTCAGTTGATGCAGCTGGAAATATTTGTGGACGTACACGCATTTGCAAGCCATCCATCCCGCCTAATGTTCTCTTCAAAACGCAGAAAGAAAAATTCACGGGCATTGAGTCGCCATGATAGCGCAGCATGAAGCAGCTTCCTGGCGCGAAAAAAGTCCTAGTATGTCTCGATGGAAGGCGCTTCAAGCGAGAGAAACGTGGGCACGGAAAATGGTCTGCTTACGCGGTACCAATCCCGACATAGGAAAAGCCGAGTTATCGAATTCATACCCAACGCGCAATCACACCACTGAAAAACTCACATGGTCCCTTATGGTTTTGCCCCGCCCTCAGAAAGCTTTCTGCACCAAACGTGGTTTTGCATTGCCTCCGTGATCGGCCCACCTCAGACCAGGTGACGGCGTCATGTGATGACGTCATTATAGAACGTCACGGTATGTGAAATGGTGGTGACGCCATGATCAGTCCCAAATTTCGGTCATCATGACGTCACGATCACATTAACGTGACGTCACGATGGTCTCACGATGACGTCATGTGGTGACGTAATCGCATGATTTCTTGCCTTACACGTGTAGTTTTGACGCTGATGGCGACTGTCAATTTTCTCGTTTGATGAGGCATCTAAGCCTTTCGCCCTAAAACTGAGCAGCGAAGAAAAAATTGTGGGCAAAAAAGGGGGCGGAGAGAGTGAGCGAGGCTTGCGATCCTTCGGCTCTGTTTTATGAGGAAGGCTAAAGAGACCTAAGCAAACGGTATAATGCATCCTGTTACGTTCTGGAAAGGTACACGGGAGAAGTCTAGTAAGTGGACATATCATTTCTTTGGTAATCGCCCCGTCATATTGTACAGGGCGACCGTCCGACCGCGCGTCTCACAACTTAGAGAACCAAAACGCCGTTTAAATTCCTGGGTAAGCGTGAGAGACGTCCCCAAACAATCGTGTGATTGACGTCAGTGGGGCGCATATCGATTCGGTATAAACAGACACATGTGAAAACGTTTCGCATTTCTGTAACACTTGAAAGCGATGGCCTGCTGCACACAGAGTAATTTGTGAACTAATACAATCCAGGACCAGATATCGGCAAGATATAACGAGCTCCATTGTGAGAGCCACGCAATTACCTGCACTTCACGCGTTGTTGCACTACGTCCGGGATCGGCCCGCACTTAGCGACGATGTCATGCGATGTCATCTTCAGCATGATGATGATCAGCATGATGTCATGATGACGCAAGAAGCCGTGATTGATGCCGTAAGTTAAGCGTTTCTCTGCCTTCGCGCACCCCTCGCTCTCTCTCCACACGCCGGAGAACGTCGCGTACGCCCTTGTACCACTTGTCGGGCCTCCTTGAGGCACACCTCTTTAATCTGAAGTCGAAACCGGGAAGGCGGATGTCGGCGAGTGTGATTTTGTACCCTATGGGCCACGACAAAAAAAAAATGAAATTTCAGGAAGAGGGGGGTGGAGGGGGGAGGCATGGGCCGATGTGCCATTCCGTGGTTAAGCCCCTGCGTTTGCCTACGCATAGCACTCACGTAACTGGAACCAAAATTCTCTATTGTGCCGCATGCAAGCAAGCGCGCTGAGAAAATTCATTCGCTTTCCGCAGCTCTCATTATTTCCTGGGGAATTTCTTGCGCCTTAGCCAGGGAATTTACGTGCTTGGCGTGTTTTAGAACCGCTAAATGAGTGTCGGCGCGTCACCGTTCCGTCTGAAGAGTTGGTGCATACTTTGAGAAACAGTTCATCAAGGACGAAGTCATCAGCATTGACTGCGGTGATCCTCGTTGGACTATTCCTGTTGCAACTTTTTGTAGGCTGAGTAAGACTGCTTTGCTCGGCTTGGACGCACCTGCGAAAGATGAAGTGGTTGATGCCTTGCGTGGCGTAGACAGTGGCTGCCGGCACGAACACCATGAGCACTTGGAATTTGATGTTGCGCAGCCAAGTGGACAGGGAGCCCGGGGTTTGCAGGTCTTGGTAGGAGAACCACACACCGGCCAGCAGCATGAACACGGTGTAAGGGACGTGGATCTGGCGCTGTACTCTCTTCAATCCCACTGCATCCGGTAGGGGAGAAAAATAAGCATATCAGATAATTGCACTGAGGTTCAACGAACGCAAACGTTGCATTTTGTAGATGTTCTAAAATTCCCTATTTTTGAAGTACCATTTGCGTTTTATATTTTATCATTCTTGCTTCATTTATTTTTAAATATATTTTGTTTACTTCCTCAAATTTTCGAATAATTGATCCCCTTCAGTTGTGCCTGCCAACCATCGCGCCCGACCAATATTAATTTCTAGAAAAAAATGTAAAAATTACTTGTATTTATGCGTTACTCGCAAATTATTTTCCCAAACTACATAAAGCGGGAAAAATATTGTGCGTGTGAATGCCACTTCCATTTAGTGACACACTGGAAAGCAAGGTGAGAGAAATGTCTGCCATAAATTGACTGTTTCACGAATTCTACGCCCATTTGCGTTCTTGGATTGTATCAAAATTTTGCTGTTACTTTTATGCTAAAGTCTTTTCACCCCTTTCAGTCGTTAACACGGAGATGAACATCTGCAGATCACAGAGTCTTGAGGCATTTTTATCAAGCGCGAAAAACAAAAAACTCACTCATACAAATAAGCATGGAACAAATTTCACAGAAGGGTATATCTAAAACGAAAACTGTTCAACAAGTGTGTTTTTGCCTGTGTGTTTTTAGTGAGCTCTAATACAAAAAACAATACTATGGCCTATGCTTTAATGTCAACACCCTAATGTGGTGCACTAGAAAATTTCGTATGTGAAAGTAGACAAAACTTGGAATCGATAGGAGAATAAATAATATTTATTTATTTATTTATTTATTTATTTATTTATTTATTTATTTATTTATTGTAAAATATACGGACGAAGGTTTTAAAGTCAATGACTGTAAACGGCACCCTCGGTTAAAAATACAAAAAAGACTGTACAGCCCGAACAGGACGAATTAAAAAAAAATAACATCGGAACGTCAAAAGGCAACACAAGATATCTGAAACATCAAGTAAGCAACATTATACAACCAAAAAGCACCAAAATGAAAGTTAACAAAGCTGTCATAAAGAAACTATTAACAAATAATGAAAAGTTTTAATTCACGCTAAAACGTGTTTGAAGAAGTCAGCTGCTTAACTGATAGTGGAAGGTCGTTCGAAATTTTAAGCGAAGAAAGTGATCATGGCATTTTACCACAGTTCCGAGTTACAGCGAGGAAGCAGGAAATTTAGATTGTGTACAAATAGTACGCAATCTACCATCAATAAAAACATAAGGTAGACTATTATGAAGTAATTTAAATAAGAAGGTAGACTATTATGAAGTAATTTAAAAAAGAGAGTACTTGAATATTTAACCATACGGGAATTTGGTAAAATAAAGTTATTCTGTAGAAGTGTGAAAGCATTCAAATGGAATGAACCAGTAGTGATGATACGAATAGTCATGTTCTGTAAATGTGGAATAGATGAGAGGTTAACATTGTATGTGTTTCCCCATGAAGTGATCTCATAAGTAATATGACTTTGAATGAATGCAAAGTATAACGATAAAGCCTGTAGGGGCAGATGAGTTCGTATACCAAAAGAAGTTTTTTCTTAGCTAGGCTTTCACGAGAATCGCCATGTCATTATTAACTGGGGCAATTTCTGTTTTATCGAGCAAAAACATTGAATTTGGACTAGAAAAAAGGACAAGCGAAAATCGTCTGTGTTGCTTGTTTTTTAAAATAGAGAGGTCAAATAGGCTAGACAATTTCCACTTCCGACGTGACATTATGTCTATATTGTTGTTTTTTTTGTTTTATGAGGAGTTATTGACTCTGCTCAGACCCCTATATGCGTGCGTGCGTGCCTGCTACTGCACTCGTACTGCGACTACACTAGCTCGAAGTGGCCGGGACTATTTTCACGATGGTCTAAAAAAAGACAACTAATTCATTCAAGTTCATATACTCGTATGGAAGTCGTAACAACGGCGTGCATATTTTAACGAAGTGGGGGGTGTATAAGCTAATTAGGGTCCAAACACTTTGCTCAACAGTCACCCTCTGCGCTTTAAATATGACGTGCATACGAAAAGCTCGCAAAGTCTGCCCCCTACCCCCCATCATACAATAGCATCGAACTGTGCAAGTGAGTCGTAAAAGGCGATAATATTGAAGGTATGTGCAATAAAATTGCAAGTCTCCTGGCTGACTATATGATTAGAACAGTATTACTAAATCCCGATTTGATCGTTCGAAAAATTAGGCGTGCAGAAGCTGAGGCAATGAACGGCAAGAGACAACGCGGGCACTATCTGCCTAAGTATCAGATGCTCCCCGATGGACCCTTCTCATAGAAAATCCACAATTCGTCATGGCTTCACATGCACGTTTCGTCATGGCTTCAAGACAATGTAGACTATCTCTTGTGGTTCAATTATCCGTAACACTTACTCGTAAGAACACGTGGTATGTCATACACCTAAAAGCACTCACCAGCAGCAATTACAACAGCGCAGATGACGAGGTAGTCTAAGGAGTCGCCTGTGTCTCCCCTGCGAAAGAAACATTTGAAACTTTAAAATATATCGGCAGCCTTTCTTAAGCACTGAAGCATTCTTTAGCCTCCTTTAATAGCGCTCTGCGTGCAGAAATTCTGAGCTCATTCCGATGGCTGCTAATAATTGAGCTTATAACAATAGTCAAACACAAAGCGTGACATTTTTTAGCCTATAGCATGATGAGTCGTCGTCTGACAAGTCCGACAGCAAAAACATTCGCAGCATCAATAAGCGCCCCACGTTTCTTCCGTGCTCCACCTTCCACCGATCACCATTGATGCCATTAACTTTTCATGGACCTCTTTTCAGTGTAAACATTGAATGACCTCATTATCACAGTTAATTGCCTCACGAATCTATTGCCGCAAAAAATTCTCGAATTCATCTCGAATGAACGGAGTTACAGGGGTTTGTCGCTGCCCTCTAAGCGCTTTCTCTCTGCTCTCGTCCTGACGAGCGCTCTGTAAGATACACATGGAGGGATGCCACGGGAGAAATAAGTAATGTCAACACGTGTTATGACCTTGAGCACGTGTGATTAAACGCGATCGCTCTGAGCGCTAAACGACCTGAATGGAATTGAAGGGTCATGGGACTTCTCCCTCCACAGCCAGGAAGAACAAGACAAAAAAAAAAGTCAAACTTTCGCCCCTAGGGCGAAGCAATAAATGCGATAGCAATAAATTAGAAAGTCACACGAAGAACCACAAGCAGCTCGATGCTTGCAGCGCGCCGCTGCAGCACAAGGAAGGACGCTCGAAAAGAACGAATAGGTATACACTGGACAAGCGTGAACTAACAACTTCCACAGTTGTTACGTATTTTTGTTTGAGTAACGTGCTGCAAGTGTCCACAATCGCATTCATTGCTTCGCCCTTGCGGCGAAGCTGTGACAAGTTTATACCTCCTGACCACGCAAAAGTACGCTCTGTATTCCGCGTGGTAGGCTTTGTACTTCAGTAAGATAGCGAATCGTAACGCAGTCATAAATTCCGAGCCCTACAAGTGAAGTAATCAGCAGTAAATTAAAGCTCTGTTTACTCACAAAGATCCACCGGCGACTTGTACTGTCGAATTCGTTTCATCGCCGACGTACTTCGACGGGCGGCGCGTACTCGAAGAGCTGTAAGCAAACGCACACTCATGTGAGAATAATGGTGTAAAAGTAATTGTATTTCTGTGTACAACGTTCAACTTTTCTGCATATCGGTTTGAAACGTATGTCAGAAGATGCGTGGGTAAAATTAACACACAGCACCGCCTGGTCCGTCGGGTCATCGGCTTCTGATATCGACCAAACGACGCACATGCTTGTGTTTTTGCAGGGTTGTATTGTTGCCTTAAACTTAGCTTTTCAACATTCCTCGATTGTGAACTAGCTGTTGCATGGACAACAATAATTCAGCATAGACAACAATAAAACATGAACACACTTATCGATACTTCAAGGTGAAGTGTATATTCTTATACTCTCTACGTCCAGAACTGAACAACATTATTATATCCGCCGACTTTTCCACAAAATTATGCTATGTCATGCTAGCTGCCACTGATTGTCATGCTCTCTGCTAAATAGCAAGTGTTGGTAAAGTAACTGGTGCCGTAAATTTCACATACGCATTGATCCAGCATGCTGAGTATATTTTCTAAATATGCTGCTTCTGGCCTTAAGCTTACAAATCTACAAGCGCATCTAAATTACAAGATGTGGCTTCTAACAACGGGCCAAGTAACTCGCCCTCTTCACCTATAGCACAGTGTCTAACTTCTCGTTTAATTCTTAACATTTTTCGCGTACAGCCAGAGTCAATTCAATGCACACCTAATGGTGAAATTGCGCAGTAAATATTCCCATTTGTGTACTTTGAACGCTCACTGTACCCTTTCAAATTTCAAAAAAAATATATATATATTTAAGCTGATTATCACTTCAAAGTGGTTGTTGCCACGCGGCACAATATCACGCGTTTCAAATCTCAAGAGCGCGTGAAACAAATTTCACAACTCTCCTTCCTCAGCGTTAGAATTCGCAGTTTCCTTTTTTTTTTTTTTGAAATAGCTCTTTGTCAATGGCCGACTATCCTTCCTATGTGTCCACGATCACAAGTGGCTGGTATAAAAATTTAATTGCACAAAGAGCGAGTGGTTTGATATTTGGGAATTGCTTCAATAATCGACATCATAATGTCTCATTTATCTTCAATTTGTGCTGGAGAAGAATCGCTGCCTTTCCTTATCTACTTACGTACATCCGTATATCGTAATCTCGTGCTATGTCTACCTCGATGCCGTGTACGCCTGTCACTCTCCATATAATCATAATTCGTAAAGTCCTACGTGCCAAGACTAGAATATGAGTGTGAGGCATGCCGTAGTGGAGGGATCCGAAAATTCTGACTACGCTGTGATGCTTAGCGCGCAGCGATGTCAGAGTTCACGGGTCTCTAGCGTTTTGCCTCCAAAATGCGACCGCCGAGGCTGGGATCGAACCCGGGGCATTCGGTTAAGCAGCTGAGAACCATACGCACTGTACCAACGTGGTGAACTGAGAACCATATCTGTCCCATGGTTTTTCGTTCACTGACAACCAAGACGCATCCTGCTGATATCATCTGCTTACCAGTTATTTCTCCGATAAACTTTAAACATCCGCACTTCACGATGATGGACTTTTTCGTAGCTCTGGCTACAGCGTTGGTTGTTTTGTTGTATCGCTATGCTCGTGTTTAAGAAAAAAATGTCTAGCGATCCGCAATCTGTCTTACTACAGGTTCGTTTGGGAAGTAACGCACCTCCTGAAGATCTCTCTAGAAATAATGGTGTCCGGCGGTCGTGTGAAAGCGTTGGCATCATTTGTAAATATTTCCTTCTTCTCCGCTCTCCACCACGGCATACTCCTCCCTGGACTATTGTGGGACTGTTTTCTGGCTGGCCATTAGAACTGGCCACTGTCCACCGACAGGGTCATGGACACTACGATTTCTAGCGCGCAATACCTGAAAACCCGTAATATTTCTGTTTCCGTCGAAATGGTCGCAAAATAATGCGTTGGAGCATCCGAAAATGGGAATCAGCTATATTACGCGAGGTGTGGTTCCATCCACAGCGTTCTTCTGCGATATAGTAAGGCAAGTGCTTTAAACGTACCTGACAGTGGTCATCGTGCGAAAAAGGTGACGCAGTTGGCGCGCTGCTTCCGGCTACCTGGAAAGAGATGCGTCCCAGCTGAATGACTGGTCAGTGGCAGCGTTCGCTGAAAATGCAGATCGTTTGATCTAGCAGCGCTGACTGCGTGCTTCCGCGCGGCAGCAATTAGTTTCTTCTTCTAGCTCGAGCACATCTCGAGCATTGTCGAGAAGAAGCCTACTAAGAATGATGATGATGATGCTGTTGTGCTTTTACATGCTATTTATCTAGAATCAGTTATTTAGGAGACAAAAATCTGTTAGCCAAAACATAAATGACTAAAGAGTATGTGAACGAGACATTTCATACCAGGAGAATGAACTCGGTGAGAAATAAAATTGGCAACTTCAACAAGATGGCGCTACCTGCTGGAAAACTGGCGACAGGTGCAGTTGCCAGCTAAATTTGGTTATGATTGGAACCTCATCAATACGGCATAATACACGAATAAATATTCACTGATGTTTAACTCGTGTAAACGTAGTTATCGCGAGCGAAAGGTAAATTTTCACTTTGTAGCTTCGGCCTTGGCACGCTTCCGCGTTTTGCAAGCGTCTTTACAACGCTCTAATATGGCTTCCCTTTGGTCCGGTTTTTCAGCAGGCACCTACTGGCATCGGGGCACCATAGTGCGAGTTGCAAGGGCTTTCGCTTGCAGCTGTCTTTATAACTTTTGCGTCGTTTGTTGCTCGCGAAGTACACACTTCGCATGGTGTGGATGCGGGTGGCCAGATATGCTGCGATGAGGGATTTTTTTTACCTGTGTGCGACCCTTACTGGTTGCTTTCGCGTGTTCGACAGCGCGAAGCACCGAATCGGTCGTTCTGGCCCGGCCTAACGAGACCATTGTGTACTGCTGCTTTCCGCATGTGGTTAAGTCACAGTCAAGTGAGACCTATGACGTTTCCTTTAATCAGTTCTCGAGTAACGCAGAAGTAATCGCTAAGCTTTTCCTAGACAAAATTGACACTCAAGAAGCTTTTAAAATTTGAATATGTTCATGTGGTGGCCGCCAAGAACACTGCATGTAATTTTTATTTTCACTGTAAACAAAAGTTCATCACTTTGAATATGCCGTACCATTCCATTAGTAGTTTTTGAGGCCAGCTTTGCGCAAACAAAAATTCCAGCACTTCTGTTTCAAATGTGTTAAGTGAATTTAGGCCCTGCGTTTCGTTTCATACCGTGGAAAGCACTGCACGTCACACGAAAATTCCTTGGCTCACTTAACCCATTCCAAGGCATGACGATGATTAGGTGGTGTTCTACAAGAGTAAGAGTCAAGAAGTTTCATTGTCGGAGCAAGGCATGCAGTTATGGCAGCGTGCATGTGCGAGAGGAGTGGGATCGCGTGCTCACGTTTACTTAGCGTGGAGAGCAATGGCGAACGCAACAGTCGGGCAGCAACGCGATCACGTCGACAGCCCAGTGATGCGGCGGGTGGTGCAAACAGCTGAACTGAGACAGGGCCTTGGGCGCATTGACAGAGCTGATCGCGGAGGCCAGGATTGAGAAGGCAGTAACATAAAACGGCCGCGCGGCTATCCACTCTGGCCATAGTTTTACATATATGGAAACATACAATACAAAGCTTTTGTCAGTCGAAGTTGTTTTAAATGCGAAGCATTTCTTAGCGAACTTCAGCGACTTTGAGCGTATCTATCTATCTAGCTATCTAGCCGCCTACGACTTTGTGCTCTCCTGGCCGTATCGTTAATGGGATTTATACCAAATTTGGTATGGCATAACATGACTGTATGACGAACATAAATGGCTGGTCATATCATGAAAATCATGACTAACTTGTCATGAAAAGTATGATTTACATGCCACGCTCATGGCGCGTTCGCGGCCGTTTCGTTAGCTTGATATACACCAAATTTGGGATTTAGTAACGTGATTGTATGAGGAACTTAAATGACAGGTGGTAATATGCAAATAATGACGTGCATGTCATGAACAACATGATTTAATTTACATGCCACGCTCATGGCGCTCTCGCGGCCGTTTCGTTAGCTTGATATACACCAAATTTGGGATTGAGTGACGTGACTGTATGACGAACATAAATGACAAGTGGAAATATGGAAATCATGACATGTCATGAGCGACATGACTTGCATGCCATGATCATGGCGTGCTCGCGGCCGTTTCGTTAGCTTGAGATACACCAAATTTGGTATTGAGTGACATGACTGTATGACGAACATAAATGACAAGTGGCAATATGGAAATCATGACATGTCATGAGCTACATGACTTGCATTCCACGCTCATGGCGCGCTCGCGGCCGTATCGTTAGCTTGATATACACCAAATTTGGGATTGAATGACGTGACTGTATGACGAACATAAATGACAAGTGGCAATACGGAAATCATGACATGTCATGAGCGACATGACTTGCATGCCACGCTCATGGCGTGCTCGCGGCTGTTTCGTTAGCTTGATATACACCAAATTTGGTATTGAGTGACGTGACTGTATGACAAACACAAATGAGAAGTGGTAATATGAAAATCATGACTTGTCATGTGCGACATGACTTGCATGCCACGCTCATGGCGCGCTCGCGGCCGTTTCGTTAGCTTGATATACGCCAAATTTGGTATTGAGTGACGTGACTGTATGACGAACATAAATGACAGGTGGTAATATGGAAATCATGACTTGTCATGTGCGATATGACTTGCATGCCACGCTCATGGCGTGCTCGCGGCCGTTTCGTTAGCTTGAGATACACCAAATTTGGTATTGAGTGACATGACTGTATGGCGAACATAAATGACAGGTCCTAACATGTAAAACATGACATGCAAATTATATAAAGCATGATTTACTCCTTCCTGGCGGCTTCGCATTACATCGATTCCCACAGTGCGTGGGATCTGCCGGTTTTTTCTTGTTCAATTAACTTTATTGTGGTACAGAGAACACGCAGGTGAGTCCCACGTAGGGACCGCCATGCCATGCTTGGCGGCCCGACAATGGGCACTCTGGACGGCCAGGATTTAGGGGTTGTTTAGAAGCGATTTTTGTCGTGGGCACATTGCCTATTGGGTACAGATGTCAGCTGGAGACTGTGACACAAAGAGAAACAATAACGCGCAAGAAAAGGGTGGTTTCTTCATCCCATTAAATCCAAACTGTCCTCATATTTATGCGAAATTGTTGTTGCCCTATATGTGTTCAAACAATACAGGTATCCGATGTGTTTATACAAGAAAACGGAAAGTCCGGCTAGTTGGTCTTGATTCATAACTATAATGGAATTCCACAGCTTTATTGCATACGAGACATGCGCAAAGAAAAAGTAGTTATGAGCGAAAGAAGGAAAGAAAAAATTGGGGGGACCTTTAAGCTTCGCCTTTAAGAGTTGAACGCGATAGCGATATCCCGTCCCTACTGCGTACTTCAATCACTTAGTGCATACTATGTAATGGGTAGTATGGTTTAAACCAGGAGAAATTATGCGCGGCAAATGTGGGAAATGTTTTCGAACTTGCTATGCACCCACTACGTGGTGTTAAGGGAATAGGCGCAGTAAGGTGTGTGCCGTTTGTAATGGGTGGCTGGCTTTAAACTATGGAATCCTTATGATAGTCACATATTCTGACGCCCGATGGCAATTTACGCTTGTACCACGCAATATTCCTGGGATATGACATGTTATATTGCGACGCCTATATAAAGTACGCTTGCGTTTGCGAAGCATGGAAGTTATTTTCACTGCATTTCCAAGCAGAGGATGTTATTTTCACAGTATATCCAAGCAGAGGCATGGCTGTGTGGTAGAACACCTGCTTGCAACGCAGACGACCCGGGTTCGATCCTCACTCGGACCCGAAAATTTTTATTATTTATTTTATTTGCATCTTTCTCGATTTTTCGGTCACGGACAAGATGATGATTTTTCGCTCACAACTAATGACGCCGACGCCGACGCCGGAATTTCTGCGAAACGAGCTCTTTAATGCTATCGCGTTAAAAAATTTTAAGATGTACCTCAATCTGTCTACCGCCTGTGCTTGGCTTTGAGGAATTCAACTTCTTTACCACTCAAGGTGATATAAGGCTGACTGATACACTGCTCTCTATATCTGTTAACAGGGTACGTCTCTAGGATGTTTTTTGTTCGTGTTACTGTGCCCATCATTTCCGTCTTGCTAAACAGTGGCTTGCATTGATGCTGCAATGGGCAACCAAGTTTGATAATCGGTCATTCTTTTCGCATTTCCTCTGGTGCTACCTTAATCTAACATTTGCGCACCTACCAGTCTGACCGATGTAACTATTGCCGCATGACAGAGGAATCTTGTACACTACTTCTGTAGTACAAGGAATGAAGTTGCTTCTGTTTTTCACACCACATTCACCTTTCTTTCTGGTTTTGCCTTCTGCCCTACGGTCAACACGCGCGCAAATGCTGCCCAGCTTCCTGGGAACCGTAAAAACCACTTTCACATCATATATGGATGCGACATTCTTAAGGTTTTGCCCCATCTTGTGAACGTGTGGCAGCGGGGCGATGCGGCTTTCATTTACTTCCTCACGGTCTTCGCGTTGACTGGATTGCTTGATCCATCTCGCCACCTTCTCACAAGATCTAGTGACCACATAATCTGGAAACCCTACTTTTGGCAACCTCTGCATCTGAGCATGAACACTGCTCTGCACCGTGTGTACACACGACTTGGACACGGCCGCCCGTACCAAAAATGTAGCCAACCCATCTTTAATCACTTTGGAGTCTGCTGATGTTTAAGGTAAAAGAGGCTTTTGCGACCTGGGCACGTACTGGTGCTCCCTTAATCTAACATTTGCGCACCTACCAGTCTGACCGATGCAACTATTGCCGCATGACAGAGGAATCTTGTACACTACTTCTGTAGTTCAAGGAATGAAGGTGCTTCTGTGTTTCACACCACATTCACCTTTCTTTTTGGTTTTGCCTTCTGCCCTGCGATCAACACGCGCGCAAATGCGGCAGAACGCGCGCGTGTTGGGCGGGTTTCTGCCGCTAGTGAGTACGTACCCTTAGAGGTAGCGACGTCGCGGTTTAGGATACGTGTGAACGCATGTGTACTAAGCATTGTCTTTGATGACCGGTGTGTGCTGTCTCGCATGCTTGCTTTGCAATCCGGCCACAACGTGTTTTGGGCACATGATTTAACGGCCGCCCAGTTATGTCGCCTTGCGGTCAACTTCATGTAACATACGAAGTCGTACAAATCTACGAAATTTTTCAGCGCCTTGTCAAATGTCGTCGCTGTCAAGGTTTTATTTGTAAGACTTAACGTACACATTCGCTGTTGCGCTCGTTCAGCAGTATCTTAACTAAAGCCATGGCTCAGTGAATGCACTAGTTAGGATTTGTCATACTGCATGCTATATTCTCAATCGACATAATGCTCGATCACTTCGGTGCAAAACAAACCAGCGAAGTGCATGTTGGTCGCAGCTAGTGAAGTACCACGCTGGGCGCTCAAGTGAAAATCCAGACAACGCCCAGAGTGCATCCAGACGACAAAGTTGAAAGACGTGGGAGTCATTGTGCCAATGTGGGAGTCATATTTTGCGACTACCATGGAGCTCAAATGAACCTCTGAGAAGCACCAACATAGAATTGCAAATCCCATGACTCCCTTTTCACTCTATCATCTAAGTGTAGTCGATGCTATGGGGGGCGCAACTACATTAGACGCAGACCATAAACTTCTCGGGTAAACCTGCTTTTTTTATTATCGTTAGAATAACAGAATCTTTTTCATTAGGATTGTTCCATTTAAAATTGTCACTGAAAGCGCGTACTATAAATGCGTCT
Source organism: Rhipicephalus appendiculatus (assembly GCA_030522465.1). NCBI lineage: Eukaryota > Metazoa > Arthropoda > Arachnida > Ixodida > Ixodidae > Rhipicephalus > Rhipicephalus appendiculatus. Next base: position 57,684 of record JALIZH010012379.1, on the reverse strand, counting down.
TGTACTTCAATGCTTAAACGATCGTTCGGTACAGAGACAGAGTACAAACTCGAAAGACCGTCACATACACGCAGGATTAAGCTATAAATAAGGTTCAAGCGCGAGTTCACAGCCTCGCTTTCATTTGGCTCGGAAAAATCATAAAACAAATTAAAAAAAACATACTCTAGTGTCTAACCACCGGCATGTCACTTCGCGAATTGTCGCGCAACAAAATTTCGCGAAACAATATTTACAACCACTGCGCAAATATGCAGGGCAACCGGCAGCTAACAGACAATCCGGCAGGAGCAGCTCAGAAGTCCTCCTGGATGTACATCTGCTCCTGTCCGAACTCTTGCTTCATGTACTCTTCGTAGTTGTTCTCGGCACCCTCGGTGCGCTGCAGCCAATCAATCTCCGGGGGCAGACGGTAGCGCTTGTCCGCCATCACTATCACCACTGGCCTAACCCGGTGGTGAAAGATGCCCTGCGAACAGTGGCACAGTTTTACGAGTGCAATAATGTGCAGGTGAAGAGTGCTGGTGGCGTCCAAAACGTTCAACTAATAAAAGCAGCGTTTCGCCTGCAGCAAGAATTCCGGGCAGATGGGTGGTCCAATTTTTGGCTAACTTCGTCAAGAAATACATCAATGATTGTTTGCATTCAACTTCGCTAAGAAGGACATCAGTGAACACGCACTGAATTAACACTTGCGTACACAAAATATAGTAGAAACTTGGAGGGCGCTTGAGCTTTGCGTTTAAGACTTGAACGCGATAGCGTAATCGGGCCCCGTGCGCATTGCCTTAAAGCGCGCCGCAAGGAAAGCAACCATTAGGTGCTAACATTGAACGAATAAACAGGGCAAAAATACGAGCACGAGGAAGAGAAACGACAGACAATGGCGCTGACTCGCAACTAAAATTTTATGTCGAGACGAACAGAATAAATAGCATATGGAGAAGCCTAACAACAAACAACCATCACGCGTGCTCAAGGAAACAGAAGTCGCAAAAAACAAGAAACCTATGTATCTGATTTGACATGAACATGAAGCAAATTATCCCCGATGTATGACACTTCTGCCAGTGATGACTCGTGCTTGTGACACTTCTGCCTACGTGTTTGCGTCATGTTCATGTTTAATCAGCTACTCGGGTTTTCTTGGCTAATCAGCTACTTGGGTTTTTCTTTGCACCTATCCTAGAATGCCACTAAGTAGTTGCGAAGTCGCCACTACGCCGGAGTTATTCCTTTCGCATAGTGGCGAAGTACCCACTACGCGTCCGTAAGGTGCCACGCGAACCTGCATACTTTGTAATGAGTGGGCATGGTTTCAACCACCCACTCTTTGGCAGTTCACATATTTTTACCCCTGCTGCGATTCTACGATTCTCCCACGCAATACTGCATGCTTTAAGGGGACTCCTCCCACTACATAAAATCCTCATAGCGTCTTTCTACGAAGCAGTTTGAAGCACTGGAATGGCTCCTTTGTAGAACACCTTGCCCAGGGAGAAGGCCTGGGTTCGATTCTCACTTCCAACGAAGATTTTTTGATATTTATTTATTTATTTGCATCTATCTAAAACTTCCGCTCGCGGACAACTGCGATTTTTTCGTTCACAACCAACGCCGCCGCCTCTGACACCGGAATTTCTGCGAAACGAGTTCTTTAACACTATCGCGTTGAAAGGTTGTAGACATGAGCATTAAAACACGGATTAAGTGACACAGGAAAAGCTCGTTATGTCTGCCACCGTTATTTGGGAAAGTCGGATAATTCAGACGTGTTCTGTAGTCCCGGCGAGCATATGTATTGTTTAATAACATCAAACTGTCGTTAGTTTGGTCATATTTGGCCGCAGCATGGTTAATTCGGACGATCCCCTGGGCGCGCCAAGCGCGAAGCGCCGCAAATGTGCGATGCAGAGGAGTGACAACAGCGCTCGCGTACAACCTAAAAGGCCGCGGGCCTTCAGAAAAGCTTGGTTGCCATCCATGATTCTGCATTAACGAGCCAGGTTTATTCCGCAGCAGGTGCGGCGATCACAAGTTTCGGCTCGAGTATGTGCGTAGGCCGCGTGCGTGCCTTCAGAACTCCATGTATACGCTATCATCGTTTCTTTAGCGACCACCGTTTCGTCCACAGCGGATGCGGCACACAGTAGCATCGTTTTGACTTCAAGCAGTGCGCTCGTAACGTCACGAAACCCACACATGTTGGAAGCTGTTGAAAATGAAGAGCTTCAACCGCGGTCCGCATGCTGGCATAAAACTCGTCTGCTACATTGTGATGGACGAACGATTAGCTTCCGGCCATCTTTCCAGCATAAATATCGTCACGTGCACGTGGTGGTGTTGATGTAGGCGGTGCGTAATAAGGGATGGGCTCAGAGCACGTTTCGGCTTAAAGGAGGATTTTAAAAATTTTCGGATGGTTGCTCTCAATAAAAGTACTGGCGTTGAGAAACCTAAAACGAGTATTGTGGTGCCTGTGAATGCATCGATTATATATTTTTTTATTACCGCTACCTTAAACACTTTCAGTTTCGATATGGAGGGGGCGGCTTGTCAGTGACGTGTCATAGCAATGCGGCGTCACGGGAAAACAGCAACTGGCGACGTACTACCGGCAAATCTGTCATCTGCTCGTGGTGCACGTAAACAACGATGAGTGAATTGTCCAGTGACCCTGACAGTGATTTCTGTGATTTAGGCTTCATGCAGTACGTAGAGCTCGATCGCAAACTCGGGAACTGTCTTGACTCGTCGGGATAATGGTAATGCAGTGAAGCTGGCTTGCAGATGCTCAGCGAAGAAAACTTTAAAATCAAAATTAAAAATTTTATAAGTGTTGTCGGACTCCGGTGTTTGACGAGCATAGCAAGGAAACAACAAACGTCCCTTTTGAGGTGTCTTCAAATCGTGCCATTACTCCTTTAAAACAAAGGTGCCTTGAGCCCGGTAACATTGTGAATGAATTCGCGAATGACGAAAATTGTGGCTTTTAAATTGCTTCTAGGCAAATGGGTAAGGGTTTACTTATTCACAAGAAAACGAAGATACATTGATGTAACAGACACGTTTTTCTTGATACGTTCGATAATTCGGCATTCGCTTAAATCGGGAACTTTTTATCGCCCGTGAAATCCGAAATAACGAGCTTTTGCAGCATTAATCGAACTGGCTAGCATTTGTAGAAATTTGTTATGGTTTAATATAGTCACAGCATCAACTTTTGGATAATTCCAATGACGGATGGCGCAAAACAGTGGCGAGTTATTTAAGAGGTTATTGCGCGCATACTGAACTACAGCCTTGAATGGGTGAAAGCGTTGACTGTTGAACCAGTTGGTGCCACATTGTGACTCGCCACTCAGCTGCTTTAAACAATTGTGGTAATGCATGTGAGAATGTATAACAGTGGAAGCACTTTTGTTTTTCTCTGGAAGGTTTTGATATTAATGATGCTGGAACGGCATAAGTAATTCCTCGTTATAATCGAGAAGTATATATGACGTAGGTTTCATGTAACCTGAACATGTTTTTTATATTTCAGGTAAACAGACAGGTGTATTCCGTTAGGTTTGTTTTTCGGTTAGCTCTACTAAGTGACAGTATGTTGTTTTGCACTGCGGGCAATTTACATTTGATGCGCTCATGAAAAGTGGCGTCTCTTTAGGCTCGAATCTCTCAAGAGGAGACCGCTTGATCCTAGCCAGGATTTCCAGGTTTGGCTACTCTGTGCCAAATTCGCAACATGTTAACTTCTTCAGGCTGCTGGCGTGGAGAATTCCCGCTTGGCTACTTGGCCACCTTTCGCTTCTTTTGATAGAAATACTTTCGCAAAAACTCAATGGAAAGCTATGTAGCTCATATAAGGCAGCAACTGCCACCGGCCGTGCAACCATTGCATTGCTATTATCTTCAAGTTTGTCCATCATGATCGTTTATTTTCTTTATGCATTTACGCCAAAGATAAAAGTATTTTTATTCGATGTAGAACCCTTGTCGCTCTTTGGCCAAGCAAGGCCCTTACGCCATTATAACCCACATATCATCTATGTACGACTGTTTATTTCCGCTGAACTAATTACCCTGGTATTTCGTTATGATATTCTAAGTAGTCAGTGAAATATTGGGCGCTCTCTTTGTTAGTAGTAATATTTGCACTTGTCTGTGATAATGACATGTTCTCCTTATCAGTTGTCTAGTATGTCAACACAGAAGCTCGCTCCTGCTGTTTGAAAACAGAGCGCATTCTTTTAATTTGCAACCGATAAACATTGAACAATCATGTGAATAATAAATTATTTGAAGTATACATGCTATACGGTCGACTTGGCGGCTGTTTTAAGACGAAGAAATGATATTGTTCAATATTCATTTGCTTTTCCTCTCGAGTTATTGACGGTTGAAATACTTGTGATTGTGAAGCAGGTCTAAAAATCACCACCATATCCACAAAGTGAATGATGTTAGAGGAGCTTGCTCCGAGATGATCGGGTAACCCGTGAATCCTCCGTACACATCTCCTACCATCATATATAGACGTGACAAAGTTGTTATGTATACATTGCATGCGGCGCTCGGGCGGCGAGCCCGAGCTGCTGCTGCGTTGCGAGCCCGCCGCGCTTCTGCGGTGTTCATGTGGCCGAGCAGTAACGAAGAGTGTTCACTGCGTGAGCTACTGGCGAAGAGAAAGGAAGCGCACGTGCCGAGAGTGGTGTGCGTCGCCTTGAGCGGCGCAGCCATCTAGTGAGCATTCTTGAAATCACCGGAAAGCCGGCGCCGCCGCCGGAGAAGTGTACACGCCGCCGCCGCCGGACAAGGCGCGAGGATAGGGAGCAAGCTCCTAAAACATCCCGCATGACCGAACACACAAGTCCCACTGGTTTCCACAAGGAAGTTTCAGGAGGGATTACGTTTGCGGCTTACCGGGAAGCTTAGCCTGCGAGTGCTCCGAGGGACGTACATGGGTCCTACCAGGTACTCCTGGGTCTCACTGTCGATAGCGATGCCCTGAATCAATATGGCGTCGTGGATGTCGGGCGTCAGTATGAACTTGGTCGCGATCTCCAAGTTTGGCATCAGGAAAGAGTCCAAGCGGCGCTGGATCTTTTCGAGTGGCCAAGTCTGTCTTGGGCGAGGGATGACAAAAAAAATGCATTGATCTAAATTGCTATGAATTAACATTAAGTAAGCACACGAGAATTCATATCGAGGCTCCAAATAATCACTGAACCACGTGGTACATGCCGCAAAATTTATGTAGGCATTGCTTTTTCTACTAACATCATACTTTCAGAACACTGTTCAGAGGACCTCCTGAACTCTTCTTGTTACTAGATAAAAATGTCTTAGTTTGATCGAGAGCCGCGACGTAATAATGTCCCGGCTATCATGAAAACTTAGATATGGTAAACGATCGAGGGCTATTATTTTAACGTGGTCGTCATGGAAACCCTCAATATCCCATTTCTATCAGTGCTCTTGCTATCTTTTAAGAAGTGGTATTTTGAGACGACAGCCTTGTGCGGCACAATATTTACTGGGAATAAGAAAGAAAATTTGGTGTAATCTGTGTTTGATTCACTCCGTGGTTTGATTCTCAGCAGTGCACAAGTATGTGTAAATCGGAACATGTCTCGTTTCCTTTTTACGCTCTAAAGTGGTACGTGCTCTTCGTCTTATTTTAAAGGGTAAATCTAGTCTCCAGGAGCAGTGTGCGATGTCCAAAAGACCAACAGGGAATAGTAAAAGACGCTTTTCGCTGACTGCTCCTGTCATGTTATCTCGCATTATTACTCTCCAAAAATGTATTCTTAAGTAAGTGAAGCTTGGTCCTATGCATAGGTCGGCAAAAAAATTCGAACTCACTCAGACTCACTCAAGAAGTATATTTTGGTCTGAGGACTCACTCGGACTCAAACTCACCAAAATTTTCCTCAACCGGACTCACTCGGACTCAGACTGACTGTACTTTTACTCGACCGGACTCACTCGGACTCAAACTCACGGAGATATTACTCAGCCAGACTCACTCAGACTCAGACTTCGCCTGAGTCTGAGTGAGCCTGAGTGAGTCGACTCATGAGTCCGTTAGCGTAAAATTAGCTTTTTCAATCTAGGTGTCAGTTCTCTTTAACGCCAATACCTCACGTAATCGGTGATCTGCGATGCGCCTTTATATCTTGTACCTTCAAATACGAGTTATTAGCGGGTTCAATCCTGTAAGGTCAATTCTATGAAACTCGTGTCGCACGAAATATCTTTATCACGAACTTCCCCTGAAAGAGTTTGCGGGTGAAGGTCATGGCGCCCCCCCTCTCCTAACTCACGCATCAGATAAAAAAATATGAGATAGCGCATTGTTGAAATATCTGTGAAAAGATTTGAGTACAAAATTAAGCGGATATAACGCTGATAGTAAAGCTGAAGCTGGGTAGATAGGACCATAGGTCGGCAATTAATGGTGGAGCTCACTCAGACTCACTCACGAAATATATTTCGCGCTTAGGGCTCACTCGAACTCATACTCACCAATATTTACCTCAACCGGACTCACTCAGACTCACTATAACTTTTCTCAATCGGACTCACTCGGACTCAAACTCACCAAAATATTACTCACCCGGACTCACTCAGACTCAGGCTTACGGCCCGATCTGAGTCTGAGTGAGTGTGAGTGAGTCGACTCACGAGTGAGTTTGCCGACGTATGGTCCTATGCAATTTCTGTTCAATATCCTCGCAATTCCATGTCTTTATCTAAGGATGTAAAATTCTTAATTTCCCATTATTTTCCTACAGTGCCTATCTGAAAGGCCGAATAACAAATCGAAGTGATAAACACTTTCCATTCCTTGGTACAACTCGTCCGTACAACTGATATCCCACTTGCCTGGTACTTGGGGTGCGTTTGAAGAACCAGGAGGCCGATGTTCCTCGCTATGTACGCCCAGATGTCGTAGAGAAAACTCGGTGCGTTCGTGAAGATTCCTATAGCTTCAATCACTCGCTCTCTTGGGATCATATAGGCCTAACGAAAAAAAAGCGCGAAGAAAATTAGTGGAAATCTGGAGAAAATTTCGCACCACTGCACTATGGATACATCAACACATTAAGACATACGCTGAACCGAGGCGAAATTCAATTTACGTTTTTCTTTCTTTCAGATAAACCAGGCTGATGCTCAATCAGTATTGTATATCCCGAAGTACAGCACACAAAAAAAATGAACAAAAAAAAAAAAACAAGGATAAATGTGATGTGCCCCTGTCGCGCAAAAACTTTAACATGCTTGTTATACCGGTTCTCAATATGGATATACCGGCGCCTAGCTTGAGTATTAACTGATTGCGTGTTCAGGCCGGTGGTTGTAGGCTTTTTTCCCCGCAGTACTTCACAATAGTCTCGCTTGACGTAGACGCTTGAGGAGCAGCCACCGCACAACGTTTCCACAGGGTTTCTCATACTCCGAAAACCCAATCCTCTCTGTACCGCTTGTATCAACGCTATGACATTTCAAAACCAACAATGTAGTCTGCACTTTCAAGGGAAAGAAAATGTTAAACATTCATTTTCCCTGGTACAGAATTTCCATGCTTCGCCCGTGATGTGCCGTTCAAACCCTGTTACTCTTAGAATTTAAGTGGATTACTTCTAAAACCAGGGGGTGAAAGTTGAGCCGCTTACGTTGACCTGCGTCTCGGCAATGACGCGCGTGATGGAGGGCTCCTCGGTGACGAGACCGAGGTCGCCGATGCAGGCGGGCGCGGGGACGTAGTCGACGAAGTAGCCCTCGTTGAAGAAGAACAGCGCTGACGCCGAGTTGGGCAGCGCCCCGTCACCACGCTCCTCGTATTCGCCTTCAATCTGCGGACGTCACCATATCAAAAATACACACATGACCATGGCATTCACACCACATGAATGGTGTCACTGAGATATATTTAAACATACAATCGACTGCTGTGTTCACTGGATGTTCGAAATATAGCAACCGTGCATGTATACGACGGGCGAAGTGTGTGCCCTCCATGCCAAGTGAACGCTTAGTGCAGTCTATACCCGAAGAAAAGTTGTACGGCGCTACTTTAGGAAATATATCGCTTTGCAGATGAAGCGCGAGTGTTGTAATAAAGTGTAAAAAAGAAGAATAGCAGCTCTGCGTTAACGGTTGCATGGATTGAGCAATAATCTGCCGAAAGCACTTTCGTAAACGAACTTTCTGGTTGATACCGTACGCCCTTCTCACTGCTTTAGATCCAGTACCTGCATGCTACCTATCGTTTGGTTACATGCACTTCTCACTGCACTTCACTCAAGGCCCATTTCCTACACTTCACTGGAATAAACCATTCATTCATTCATTCATTCATTCATTCATTCATTCATTCATTCATTCATTCATTCATCTATTCATTAATTAATACGAGCATAACTTCACTTCTGCTTTCCAAAAAGTTTTGTGAATGCTCCCGGATTGCATATTTGGATTCAATGTTGTTTGTGCAAGTGTGAACGCATAAAATGGTTAAAGAGAGAATACTGACCTTCAATATGCCGGAATAGGTCAGTATGATGGGATTCTCTTCCTCCCGCTCCACGATGACTTCGGTGGGAGCGAAGGACACCGGTCGGATTTTAATCTGGAGGAAAGGTTACACACACCAGAGTTTAGCATAATCACGCAGCAGTCAGAACAATCACGGGTTCATATAGAGTCAGCTATAAGCAACGCCGCCGTGTTAAGCGTAATCATGAAGCCGTTGGAACAATCCCGAGTTCTAACCTAATATAGAGCCATCTATACGCAACGTCGCTGTTACGTTGATGCCACCATAGATGCCTAGCTCCGTTTACTCACCGCTAGAAATTGGCGTATGCTGTCAGAGTTGATCCACGGAATGACCCGAAGCATGGCAATCGGTTTGTAGCTGGTGGGCAAGCTACACGCCTCGGACAAGATCTCCATGTGCCGATGCTGCAGAGCCTGCGTGTAACAAAAAAGGAGACGAGATGAGTCGACAACACGCATTGTTTCGCGGGCAGCTATCGGCGTCTGATCGACGTTCTAAAACTTACTTCTAAGACAGAGCTGAATGAGGCCATCACTTGCCTCGAGGCCCCGCAGACCAACTTAAAGCTTGTGATGCCTGAAAGCTCTTTCAGCGTTGTTACTGGCATAAGAATTGGCGAGATAAGAACCCGTTCTCATCCTTCCTACTATTTCTCAACCCTCAAAATACTACACGTTATCGACGATTTCTCGAAAGCAGGATCACACATGGTCAGAGAGGCACGCTGAGAAAGTCTCAAGGGTGTCTTTGGAGGTCACTAACGGAGAAGCGTGTCCGCTAATACGTGGCAAGATGCGACGTCTACCTACAGGGTGCCATGCTTGTTTTCTAAAACCAATTTCGTTGCTAAAGACAGTTTTCGACACCCTTGGCGTCGACATGACTTATCCTGCTTTATAACACGTACAGCTTCTGGAATACGGCACGTCTGAATTGCCGTTTACTATTTGTCGAATTTCTCGGAGGTCGCTACTGTGCCTTCAAATTTTTTTTTCACCGTTAACCTAAATCGAAGTACACATGCCTGAAGTATTTTCGCAGCCATCGAAAATGCAGAAGCCGCGGCCGGAATGCTGTGCCTTGTATTTCCGCCAGCTATATCGCGCAGTGATAACGCTTGAAGAGCTGCTAAAATATTGCTGAAGAAAGTATCGTAAACGTCAGTTCGGTACACATTCAGCGATTTATTTATGCTTTCTTCTATTCATAGCTTCACTTGACTCCGGTGTATTAGAAAAAAATTCAGCCCCACCATTCCCACCCTTCTCTTTCATCTATATATACCTATTCTACAGACATAGAACATGAATCTCTACCTATATCCTAAATTTGTAGTGGCGACGCAACAAGAGCTGGCTGTACAGTCAGACATGTTCCAAGTTAAGCAAGTCCCTCCCCAGTGACATTACTAGCAGTGGAGGAGGAGCAGTTGAAAATCCCATACGTTTGTATGCTACTATAGGAGCTCCTTCAGATGGGTGATAATATCGTAAATATTAGTGTATTAGTGGTAATACAGTGGGTCTGTGATGTTGTAAGTGGAAGTAATAAACTCAGTTTAAATTCTTGCCTTCACAGTACAAAAATAATATAAGGATTATGATTGCCAGAATATTTTGGTACCCTTTCGGTGCTTTTTTTAAGTGTACGTAAACATCAACTCATAGCGGTAACGCCGACAACGGCACAGTGAATGGTACCCAGGACTTGTCACGATACGCCATATTTTCACACGTTGTCTGACAGCGTGCGTATAAAATTAGCGACACCGAGCTAAACAGCGCAACACGGTGCTTCTGTCAGCTACATTTTTGGCTCACAATTGGAATAGTTGCTATAATTAGATGTAAAGGGCCTTCTCACGGAATGAAGAAGGCTACGTAGCAGCAGTAATCCAAATAGCGACAAGTAAGTCTTACAACAGTGCTAGCAGATGTTTTACGTTCACAGTGGTCTAGCCGAAGCTTTGAAATGCCAAGTGCGCTTCCATATGGAGACAGCGTGACTGAAGTCGTTAATATTCGCAAATAAAAAATAATTTTAATTAGATACTTTCGAAGCAAATACGAGTAAATAATACTAGCACTCATATGTTGACCAAAGGAGTGCTACACTAGAACTCGGCCTTACAAATGCATTCTTTGTATCCCTAAGTCCTTTTGTCTTCACTGCTTGTGCTGACGCCAAGAAAAGCCTCTCCTGGCCGTACTTTTGCTTTTCACGGTAAATATACGGGTTATAAAATTGTACTCGCAAGTACAGATGATAAACAAACACTTAGTGCTTGAAGACGCGCAAGTGCACCTGATCTTGCTGCTAGTCTCACCATGTTCAAACTCTTGTAGTCTTCCGAATCGAGTACGCCGTCGCGCTGCATCTCGTTGATTTGCTTGCTCAGGTCGTTCAGGATCGTGGTGCTCGCCTGGCGGCTCCGGAACGAAACCATTATTCCTGGGAAGCGAGACTGAGAGACCGAGTTTTCAAGTGAGTTCTCCTGGTGACTTCGTCTGGCCATCATCACATTTTTATTTCAATCCAGCTGAATTGATTGTGACAGTAGAAGGAAACTTTTCACCGGCAACCACTGGCATGAGTTGTGTTCTACATTACGGGGAGCCAAGTATCGTCCCAGCGACTACCCCCTCCCTTTCCTATTGTCGAGTCCGCAAAAAATGAAACTCGCTTCACCATTGATGCAAAAATGGGAATGCGATGATGTGCAGCCCACGACGGCATGGCTCTGGTCCCTGGTATTACGGAGTAACAGTGGGAAGCAAACTGTTCTTGGCAAGCATTATCAGTTTTTAGGCGACTGCTGTCGTCAAAAACCTGCGTGGTCATAACTTCACCCATTAAAAATTGACGCTACACCTCCTTATGAGTAATGGTGTGCGGTAGACTTGGTACCCCTTTAGATCAGGGAAGGCAACCTGCATCGCCCCCCCCCCCCCCCCCTAAAGTACTGCTGATCCCACAACCAACCTATGAAAATCTACGTAAATGGCTGTTACATCGACTAAAAGCCGCGCTTCATTGAATACGTTAGCTCTGGCCTCAGTCTTATCTTTCTGCATGAATCCTGTAGCCTTTCAACTTTCGTAAAATTTAGCCGATTTTTCAGGCATTTCAATATGGCTTCAAGTTAATGTGCTCACGAGAAAATCAATACAGGCTGGGTTACCTCCCCATAAAAACTGAATCTCAACAGAGGTGGGAACTAATTACAGAAAAAGCGGTTCATTTGTTCGCTATTTTTTCAGACATTTCTATGTCTGTCTCCATGAAATCTTATTCGATACGCAGCTTCAGGAAAAAAAGTCACAGTTTCACCGCAAGGGTGAAGCAATGAATGCGATAGCAAAAATTGTAATGTTATACGAAGTGAGGCTGGCAGCTAACTCTTTTTGGATCCGATCTCACGCAACTCTAGAAAACGCTTGTTTAAGAGAATTCTCTTCGCGTTGAGAGCGCAGCACGTAGAGGCCCGGCCGCCGAGAAGGGGAGATGTGAAGGGGAAATAAAGCGCGCGCCCGCGCCCGCGCTCGTAAAATCGAACGTCGCCCCCCCCCCCCCCTCCCCCGCCCGCTGTCGGCCGCCGAGAAGGGGAGATAACGCGCGCGTCCCCGCTCGTAAAATCGAAGGTCGCTCGAGCGACCTCCCCCCCCCCGCTCGCGTCTTTTCACGCTCACGAATGACGGGCGGGCCCGGTTATATATATACATATACATATACGGCAAATGACGCCGACGCCGACGGCGAAAACCAGCCGCGAGTGTCCATATAATTGCTATCGCAATAAAACATCTTTTTGGCTACCACAGCCACTCCTCCTAAAAAGTTGAGGTATGATTTCACTCCCAGTTATGTCATCTACATACTTCTCTGCATGGTATTGTACCTGGCGTAATAATGTTTCTGTTTAGATGTCTGCTCCCGATAGTTTATCCTATCGAGTAAGCCTTTTATTGATCAATCATACTTGATATTACGAACTTTATGAACAGTCTTCATATATTTTAACCCAGTGCATCCGCTTTCACACAAAGGTTCTGTTACCGCTATGCTGTACCAGCGAGTGAAAATCATTTCCACAAGTCACAAGGAGTACAAGCGCGATAGCGAAGATATTTGAAGAATAATAATGTGCGGATAGCGCCCCGTCGTTCTTGGCTTTGGTGCAGAAGTAACTCACTACCGCGCAAGCCGAGTTCAGCGTCGTGTCTGAAGAAGCGAATGGTCATCCCGTATGTACCCGGAACAAGTGAAGCCACCACCCGCATCATGCGCATGTATGACGCAGCAATTTCGCATGTACCAACACGGAAGCTAAGAAATGCTTTAGTCATCATGAAGTGCAAGTTGCCAAGCGAAAGTTTCCCCAGTGTAGTTTACGCATGAATGTGACAACAAGTAGATCGGTGAGACAGGTGACTTCAAGAAAAAAGTGAAGCAACACGAACATTACGTGAGGATACGGTACGTCGCCTCGAATGCTCTCGCTGAACACGTAGAATCTACAGGCTGCAAAATTGACTGGCCAAGTGCGCGTGTTCTGGCAAAAGAAAAGAAGCTTTCGTCATGCCTGCTCCTGGAATCCCTCCATATGCAGACAACTGCGCATATGTTGAACAGGAGCGATAAGATGCTTCCGTCAATTTACTCTGGCTGCTTACGTCACGTACTTAGGACGTACTAAGATACGTTGTGCCACTCTCATGGCTTTTATTGCGAACAAGGCCCCCATATGGGGAGCCAAAACGTAAGCAAATATTGTGTTCTTTTCGGTTGGTGTATCCTTTCGCGTTTACATCCATTATTATTTACGATTACTTATTACAGTATTAACGCGATAGCACTAGATAGCTCGTCTCGCAGAAATTCTGGCGTCGGCCTCGTTCATTGTGAGCGACAAATCAGTGTTGTCTGTGAGCACAAATCGCGATAGATGCGATAGCTGCAACTGTGAGCTTTTCGTCTTTCTGGACACAGGTTCGCCCACCAAGGAGATCAGTGATTATCGGCTGGACTGCTGCTTTCTTCGCAGACACAACCACGCGTCCGTATCGTGTGTTGCATCTGTGAAGTACTGAACTATTAAAATTTCGATCCTGGGTTTCTTAGGGGCGTAAATGCGGTGTTCGGGTACCAGTGGCGTAGCCAGGGGGTAACACACCGAGCCCGTGCCCCCCCCCCCCCCCCCCCCTCTCCCCCGATTTTTTTTTCGCCACGGCATAGCGCAAAAGGACCATTTGCCTGCCCTGCTCTCCCCCCTTCTGATCAAGGGGATACCCCCCCCCCCCCCCTCCGAAAAAAATTTCTGCCTACGCCCCTATCGGGTACGGCTCGGGTGCTCGCCATTGTCTGTAGAACGCAGCCTACTAACGACGCACGTGTATCTCGGCGAGCTTCTGGAGGACGAGCAGCCGGTTGATCGTGGCGCGTCCGCGGATCTCCATGGCAATGTCGGCCGAGTCGACAAACTTCCAGACATTTCTCTGGACCTCCTCTTCGCCGATGACAATGGCGTGGCCCGCCTCGTACGCTGAGTAGATGACAGCGTCCAGGGTCCTGTGGATCAGCTCCGCACACCGGACCAGAAGCAGCTGCGACACATTGGCAGGTGCACTTCGCTTTGAATGGAAAATGAGGGAAGAGCTTGGCCGCACAGGAAATTGCGCTTTTAAAATGCCAACAAAAGTACTCTTAATATTTTTAAAACAGCAAATGGCAAATGAACCCACCAACATTAAGCACTCAACCTAGTTCATCGTGATGTCATAAATTTCAGGCTATTAAATTTTGGTCGGTAGAAAACTATTGTATTTTAAAAAGCCAAATAGAGGAGAAGTGACGATGCAGAAACTTTGCCTGAGCCCCTTTAACAATTATTATTATGATTTTACGACCATAAACTAGGACATGATTATGGGGCACATCGCAGTGGAGTGTTCCGGAAATTTTGACCACCTGGGGTTCTTTAACGCGAACGTAAATCTTAGTACACGGGCCTCTAGCATTTCCGCCTCCATCGAAAATGCAGCCGCCGCTGCCGTGATTCGATCCCGCAACCACTTTCTCAGTCACCGAGTGCCAAAACCACTCGATTACCACGATATATCGGGCCTCCTTGGTCCCACAAAAAATAAAGAAGTTCCGAGAAGTTGAGACGACTGCGAACATCTGAACACTAACGAAGACTAAATGGTGTGTGTGAGCGGCCACATAGTTCAATTAAGGTCACTTTTCCACGGATGCACGAGTAGGGTACCTAAATTCAGTTTTTCACGGGTACACAACAGTCACAGGTGCACTGCAGTCGGGTACCTATGCGAATGCTCAGTCAATGCGCACGCACCTCGACGTATTTGATGGCGTGCGTGAAGCGGGCGGAGATGACGACAACGAAGAGGATGCCCAGCATCTGTTCGTAGCTGGCGCCAGCGCTCACAAAGTGCACGATCACGTGCACCAGATACACCAACATGCCCGAAGCCAGCAGAATGAGGTCTAGTTTGTTGTAGTTATCCAGGTTGACCACCTTCTGACCGTACGCCGACAGCTGCGAATCAATATGTTCACCTCTACAGCTGTTGCCGAATGGCTGTTACGTTCACTCTCTCTCAAGGACGTACGAGATGTCCTAAAAGTGTACTTATTGAGGCCTTTTCGAATACGCAATCTATCTTATGATATTTCTGGCAGGTTAGAACAAAAAGTGCTGCCTTACAATGGATTTACAAAAATGCAAGCTTCAGCTGCATTTGTGATTTTAACGCGTTTTTTTTTTCAGACACTAAAGATTTTAATGCAAGTTCTATGACAGTCAGGAAGCTGTCGTGTCCGCACGTGTAACTTATGTTTACCGTTGTCCGTCGAGATAGAGTTCCCCAGAACTCGCGACCACGCCCTTATGAAAAAGTTCGCAGTTGCTCCTCAAGCTAGACAGCCACCCCCCTCCCCCCCTTCACCCCTTCATGCCCCTTCGCCCGACGAAAGGCGGGTGAGAAGATTCCTCTCTGCTTCAGGAGCATTGACTGCAAGCCATTGGGTAGCGGGAGGAGGTCGTTGCGAACAGCGCGGAAGAGCAGCCAATATGTCCATCTCCCTTTGTCCCAGGCTTTCAAACACATTTATGCGCTTACTCCTTGGACTAGCACCTGAATATTTCAATTGTTGTACACCAGTCAGCACAACTTGCTACATCTTAGAGAACTTATCGCATACCGCTCCAAAGCACAATTCGCTGGGGAACCTCTCGCAACTGAGGCCATAAGGGACGTGCATTGGCGCCTCTACCTGCGCTGTCATAAGAATGGCATGCCGAATCCTCGCTGTGGCTAGGTATTTCGCAGAACAGCAGCTGTTAAGACTGCACCATGAAACACATTGTGCGCCGACTGTACGAACCACAGCCACTGACTTCGTACTTCATTGGCGCCTCCTTTGTACGGCCAAGAACATCGCGTACCGACGCCTGAGATACACAGATGAATTGCCGTCCTTAAGCACGCGTGATACAATTCAGGCGCATGTGGAGTGGTGCTCGGTAACGCGGCAAGATGATAGCGCGAGCAAAATGGTTAAAATGACCTTAACGAAATTAGGTATCCAGTGATGGACTACTGAACATGTGGATTTTGAGCATTACCATATGTATTTCAAGCTGATTTCCCCGAATATACTTAAGAGCGAGTTTTACGAGCTTGTTCATTGATTGGGTTTCGTTTGTTCATCGCTCCGATATAATTAACGGTTTAAGGATTGTGTTGCATATTAGTCCTCGGTTGCTCAAACGTGCAATAAAGCTATTTATTTGTGTTCTTGCTTTAAAAAATTTCTTTTCAAATGGCTTGCATACTGATGCGCATACAAAGCTCCGCACATTTTTCGTGTACTGTGTGGATGAATAAATAACGCAGTATGATTACAAAACAGTATTAAGCTCGTTAAGGCAAACGAGCTGAATAGCTTACTTCCTTGTGTGACATGGCTACCTTTTCGGTAGCCCACGTATTTATACTCGTGTACTTGGGTATCTTAGTCTTACAAACTATTGCGTTTGAATACTGTTCATAGAACAAAGTTTTCTGCAGAACTGACCATAGTGGCGACCTCGACAAAGAAGCCCAGCTGGTAGAGGAGTTCGACGAGCATGATGATGGTGAAGTATCGCTCGTCGCTGTAGATGGCGGCGCGCAGCAGTCCCACCAGCAGGAGCACGAAGGCCAACGTGGTGTTGGTGATGATCACCTCGTAGCACTCGTGCTCGAACAGGTCCATGAGGCGTTCGTTGAGCGGCTTGACCACCTTCTCGGACAGCGACACCGACTCGTCGTCCAGCTCGGTCTCCTCGTGGCGTTGTTCGCCCAGCCGGTCTTTCTGCAAACGCGACGTAGAGGGGAGTTCGTTACAGTCAACGACCGCCTTTCGGCGACGTGTCTCTAAATAACCTGACTTATCTTAGCCAGAACTAGCCTACCCGACCTAGGTAACGAAACACCTAGCTTTGTGACAACATATGTACATGGGAAAGAAATTGTTCACATTTCTCTGGATAAGTGCATTAGCTCCTCTGGCACTAAAAGTGCGAGCTTCGCCGCCTGATATATTCAGAAAAAGATGCAGTTTCGCTTGAATGCTGTTGTACCGACAGCGGACAGCACTCCTAAAATATCACTCGATGGCACAAAATAAGGTTCCCGATTTTGTCGCCAGTATTGTACTTCAGTAACAAACCTTATACTAAGTTCCTTTTTTTTTTTTTTGCTACACATGGAACATTCTCTGGCCCATGTGTACTGTACTCGAGCGTCTACGCTCTGTCGGCTACTTGCGCACAGTGCCGAGTTGTCCACCGACAAGCGCGGCTCTGGCATCACAAGCTGTGGCTGGTTGTGTAATATTTCATTATCCGATAATTCGACGCACTAAAATATTAGATATCCTACTCGCGCGAGAGGCCTCATGAGCCTCTTATGAGACAGTAGTCAATCTTTACAGTGTCAGTTATCTTTTTTCTGCGCATTGGCTAATATCTCGTATATCTGAAGGTACATCTGTGCATAAAAAAGCTCATTGCAAATGAATAAACTCGCTAAGCTTAGTCGGACGCACAACTGCCATCGTGTACGATGACCATCTCCGCAAAAATGTTATTGAACAACGCAAGCACCTCAAGTGGTACTAAAAATACAGCTACAAGTTGTCGAAGAAGTAACTCCATCTCCTTTGTACATTTTCTAGCGCGAGAATTAATTCTTCATTACTGCATTCGACACTACCATCACAGGTATAATATAGTGACTTACCACCCAGAGTATCCATTGTGGAATATCGACAAGTGAGCTGATGATATCGATGTCCAGGTATCTGACGAAGACAAAATCATTATATCGTTAGCAAAAGCCTCCGTATTACAAATAGGGCTTCACCAATCTGTTTTCCGTCTCAAGCTGTTACTTGATAATGTTGTAGGCTTAGAGCATGTGCAATCGACAGCAGAAGTTTAAGCATCAACTGGTTCGACAATATTTTTTTTGTCTGCAGCCAGGGTATGTTGGTGGAAATCGAGTTGTGCAGCTAAAGAGCATATGGTTTGCCAATGCACTGCATTTAAAAAATTCCCACGCTTAAGAGCTTTGATAGGCGAATTTTTTTTTTGTGCCGTGGTCCCTAACAATTTGCTAGCGACGGTACGTGGCTGGAAGCAATGTCAAACGAAAAAATGACTGTGGCTGCTAGATAAACGACTCACATTTTCTTGTCGTATGGATACTGGAGCGCCGCAAGGAGGGCCATCATTGTCTGCTTTCGGACCACTCCTTGCCTGTGCTGCCGAGAGTAGCTCACCTGTGCGAAGAAAACGGTACTATAGCCATTCAGGGTTAAAAATGAATGCATATTCAATCGCCCTCGCGGTCTTTTTCCTCAATGGTAAAACGAAGTGCAGCCCGAGTTTTCGAAGTCGACACCAATACAGCTGTTCACATTTTCAGGATGAAAGCTGGTGACTACATCTGTATACGTACTACTGCTAGGTAAAGTCATGGCATGCAAATGCTTTATATGCGTGATATAATCGTAAGTGACATTACAAGACATTACGAAAGAAAGGAAACTGTTCGAGAGGCTTGTTTCTTTGTTACAGCCACACCCAATGAAAGCAAGAAACAAAACCAGGCAAAGGTTTAATGGACATTATTCGTTGTTTTTCTTGACTTTAGTTTAATGTATTAACTTAACTTGCAAATAATTAAAGTGGACAAGAAATCATCCTTTCCGTCAGTGGAATCTGAACCAATCCCATACCCTAACTACGTGTCTGATGCCCTAATGATTGAGCCACAAACGGAGGGCGCTCTCTCGTGATCTTTGTTGGGTATTTATGAGCGCTTAATCACTGGGAGTGTCAGCCAGCGCCACTCGTAGTGAAGGCGGCGAGTGCGGAAAGTTCTTTTCGCCAAAGGGCGTGATGCCCTGCATGTAAGGTGCTGAGATGTGCTGCCTAATGGGTTGCGGAGCATATTTCTTTTCCCCACACACCCGTAATTTGTTCTAGAATCGTGCTTTCCACTGCAACTAGTTGCAGTGGAAAAGAACTTTCTGCGCTTGGACGCGAAACAAGCATGCTGGACGTTCACGTTTGCGAAAGCGGGCTGGAAATCTTGGGACTCACCGATTCGATACGCAGGACGTTTTCCACCGCGAGAATCTCGGCATGGTGCCTTCTGCGGGCGTTGCGGCCATGCGTCTTCTCGGTCTTCTGCGTAATAAAAGCAGAGTGTCTGTTAAGAAGTACATGCGCAGCACGATATGTTATTAATGGTCGTTAAAAACAATGAACAAACACGGACAGTTTTCCTTTTTTTCTTTTGAAACCTATGGTGCTGCTGTGTGTGTTATCGATGAAGTTCTATTGCTTTGGCATTTTCATATGATACAAAAAATGTAATTCGCTATACATTAACACCTTACATTTCATAAACACCCATCATTCATGTTACTGGAGATTAGGATTTGTTTATTTTTAACTTGCAGAGAAAGCTTCCAGGTAGATTGTGAGGCTGTCAGTGTTTGTGAAAGGCAATTACTTTTATTGATAAGGGAATGTTGAGCTGAGAGGTATTCCGCAAAGCATAAGAATATACGTATAAAGACATCCAGATTACCATTACAACAGGAATAGAATACCTTTCCCTGAAAGTAATAGGTTATGCAATGTGGGTGTTAGTATAGCAATATAAATATAATCCACGTAAATGCAATATACCCGAAGTGCCGCAGGGTGCTTGGTACCTGTCATTCTTTAAAATTCTTCTCTGAACAGTTATTGCCTCCTTTAAAGTTATGTGATCATCTTCATCTTAGCGTGTCTAAAAACTAAAATAAATGTACCACTCTTGATTTATTGCAGGATCTTGAACGCGCTTAGAAACGCGTTCTCTCTCCCACGTTCTCGAGTGATTAAGATACGCGACAGTGCTCGTAGCCGTAACAGTGCAATGCTTGCCTTGTATCGGGGCATGATGTCGAGCGGGTTCCGGATGCGCGTGTTTCGCATAACCCAGGCCTTGTCGGCTACTAGGAAGTACGGGTTGTTGCGGCTCATGTGCGCCGCTACGTCCACCGCTTCCTGCAGGTACGCCACGGCGTCCTTCATTGTGCGCCACTCCACCTCCGAAACGTCGAGGACACCTGTGAACGCAGACAGCGCATACTTTTGTGCAATCTTCAAAGGTGTCATGACATCACTTTTCGATCATAATCTCTATTATGTGTGATAATCCTGGTGCGCTCACGATAAAGATGACGACATTTTAGCGGGCTTGGTCGAACACTTCATTTTTAATTTAATATTTTTCTAAACACTGGAGCGGCCTGAAAGTGAGGTAACAGTGGTGCACTTTCGAGCCGTGACGTAACAAGGTGCTTGCTGGGCGAGTGTCTGCATTCCGGCGAGCGGTTTTGTTCCGTGCTCTGATGCGCGCACAACGGAGCTATAATAGGTTTCTTCAGCTTGGTATTGAAGCTGAATGACTGCTGGAACATTTGAAACTTCCAGGCCTGTGTGATGGCTAGGTCTTGGTTCTTTCAAGGGATCCGGACTGGGGTTCGTTTAATTTAGTAAAGTTGTTCTCTCTCACTTAACGATTTGAGGCAGCTGAAACATTGCTAGGGAACGATGGCTCCACTCCATACAGTACATCACGTCACACGCGCAATGGTTTATAGCCGGTGACCTCTATAGGTAGTATTGCTTCCAAACTGTTTTGCACAATAGACACTCTGATTCTGTTTTTCGCTGAAAACAGCGAATTGTTGATTGTCCGGTTCATGGCCCGTTTAAACAAGCACAATGGTTCATGATCTTATAGAGAAGTTTCGGCACAAGCACTGCATCAGCTTACCCAGCACCTTCAGCAGGTACGGAACGAGGGAGGCGTTTATGAACTGCGTGAGGACCATGTCCGTAGCAACGTACATAAACGACTGTAAAAGAAAAGTGAGAAGACTTGTTTTCTGTTCGACCTTACCCAATGGTTTCTCAAGGCTTTGCTACAGCAGTGCGGTCATGCGATACAATACTGATGTAAGAAACAAAGCAAATACACCCGTAGCGTGGTTGATATTTTGTACGAACACATCTGTAAGCTGAAAATCGTTACAGAAATGGTTGCGAGGTAGGCGAAAAATAGAAGTCTAGATTTCTTCGTAGATGATATCTTCTCGGTGTTTACTGGAAGTACTTAAAACGTTACATGCTATCTTAATTCGGTTTGGACAATGCAAGGAGGACAGCAAAACACGTTATGTCTGCCTCAATAAGCACACATCTAAATATTTCAGGCGATCCTCACAGAAGCGTCTGCCCAGATCATTGCGTAGACCAGGGAACACCCTGCACACTACCGGGAATTTCCACGTGACTTTGTTCAAGCCAATATGCATATTACGTATCATGATGGCAAAAAAAAAAAAAGAAACAGTCGGAAGCGGTAGATGGAAGCTTGCGATGAAAAAATCCGTAAAAAGGGGTTGTGTGCTCGAGCCGCAACTCCTGTTTACGAATTTTTATATCACGATAGCGTAACACGGACCTTCGTCAAGTTCTCGGTGTGGGTGTCCTGATATGTGATGTGGTACAGAGTGGCAAGGGACACGATGTAGGTGCCCTTCAGGCCCATTCCGGCAAGCACAATTGCCTGCTTGGCCGTGATGCGGTAGCCGAAGTGGCCGATGACGGGGTATAACAACAGCACCGCTATGCACCTGCGATACAAGTAGATGGTGTGGGTTTACACCGCAGTTCATTTCTATACGTATACTATACTAGCTGACCTTCAAATGCATAACGCTATGTTGAACGCCATTGCTATAAAGGCATTCAGCTTTTCGTATCTCAGGGCAGAAACACAAAATGTCTGACTGTGAATTATGAACTAAAAAGACTATGTTACATTTCACCTGAAGATGATGACAAAGTAGTGCATTTGCTATTTCATGTCGATACTACCTATATACGCTTCCGTAGGCACGTCGTCAGCAGTCAGGTCTTGTACAATGATATTTTCGATATAAGTATTAGCTTTGTATCTAATAGCGGCGTAATGTCGCAATTTTTAATTAACAGAGTAAAGAGCAAAGTGACACCTCACAACTCAAAAACGCTTAGAAAGCTGTTCGCTTTTCTTGAACATCCTTTGCACCACAGCGGTACTTTCTAAATTATTTTGTTTTGTTTTTGCTAACAAGGCCTTTGTTGCTGTCTATTGGAAGTAGCACATGCATAGATAGAACACAGGGCGTGCCAAAGCAAAAAATACCGCCAGGCCTGCGTGGGACGCGCAGCACAGTCACAGCGAGAACTGGCAGAGCGGCTGTCCTAGAGCTTTTTGAATACGAAGCATTTCTTACCAAACTGCCGACGCTTTGAGCGTTTCTATCTACGTATCTATCTGTCCATCTAGCCGCCTACGTCTGGGTGCTGTCGTGATCGCCTCCCTAACTTGGGGTAGACCAAAATTAGTATCGGAGGGTAAGTGGGTTTGATGAATACGACTGGCTGGTCATGACATGAATATCGTTAAAATCCCGTCGCGTACATCGACAAACCGTTTCCTCCGGACACGTGTGGCACATACCAGTATACCACGGACCACGGTATGCGGGTATGCGCCACAGGTGATTGACAGTTTATATCTGCCCAGGATTGGCGTGAACAGAAATTGGTAATTTAAATGCGAGAGCGTTAAGAAAACCTGACATCGACAGCGTTCACCCAACTAACGCACAGAATAAATATCTGGGTCCCAGCAGGAATCGAACCATTGTGCGTGGCATTAAAGTATTCTTCCAGAGAGCCACGCCAGGTCTCGAAACTGCTTTGGAAAAAGACCCTATGCAGGCGTAATGTTGATGAAACGTCAAGTGGGGGTTGCAGTGCTGGCCATCTAATTTTATAATCATTACATGTGTCTTCCTACAATACAGGCGTCACGTCGGGTTAACGTCACTTGTATACTTAAGCGCCATCCACTGAAGTTGGTCTACGTAGCACTAGTGAGGGTTAAATCCTCGCAAGCACAAGCACTACATATCTGCTTACCGCTTCTGGTGTTGGTAATACCCATGTTACGGTTGGCATCGTTACGCAACTGCAGAGAACTGGTTATATAAAATATATTCGACTGTTCAACACATGCATACAACATTTGTATATGTCTTTAGCGTCATTTCGTAACGTCTCGCTCATTAAAAAAGCCAGTTTCACCGCAAGGGTGAAGCAATGAATGTGATAGCAACAAATTGTAATGTTATATGACGTGAGGCTGGCAGCTAACTTTTTTGGATCCGATCTCATGCAACTCTACAAAACGCTGGTTTAAGAGAATACGGCCGCTCCAGGGACAATCTTCGCACATTCTCTTCGCGTTGAGAGCGCAGTACGTAGAAGGGTATACGAGCCTCCCACTGTCAACTGCCGAGATAGCGAGATAACGCGCGCCAGCGACGACCACGCTCGTAGTTGCTGCTAGAGGGACCACCCCCCCTCCCCTTTCGCGTCTTTTCACGCTCGTTAAAAGACGGGCTGGGCGTTTCCTCTCTGCTTGGGCATTCGACGGCTGGTCTAGCAGGTCGCATGCGCCTTCGAGCGACGGAGATGGGCCGCCTCATTTGATCTTCGCTTCAGCCGCGTTCGTCGCCCCCGCTCGCGCGCTATTACCAGCGGATAGAATGTACAATGCGCTGGAGGATCTCATCAATTTGGACTTTATATGGGACATGACGGCGACGGCAACGGCAACGGTGACAGAGACGGCAAAAACCAGTCGAGACTATCCATATAATTCCCATGGTACCTCGGATCTGCCAAATTTTTAACACTCCTTGGGCAACTACTACAAGCACACTTGCATGGTAGCCATTACGCCGTTAGGCCGTTCAAAAATATCCTACAGTGTCTACTGCAAGTTTAGTTGCGAAGTGCCCACTGCCCGAAAATTCATCCTTTTGCGAATCTGCGAGGTATACTCACTACACATCCGTAAGGCAACACGCGAACATACGCAGCTGCTCGCCTTGTTTATGCTTTTGATGCTGATGATAATTAAACGCTTTCTAATGGGTAAGCCTCTAAACCCCACACTCGCTGCGCGATTTACTTGTCTTGACGCCTGACACGAGTCTACGCTTCTTCCACGCAACAGTACATCTGTTAAGGCCAACTCCGGTGAGTTCTCGAGGTCAATGGATCTCAATGAAATTCGCTGGGTACGTTCCTTTGCACATTTTTGTCATTTATGCCAAATTTCAAGCTTGAGAGATGCGCTGATTGTTTGCAAACGCCCACCCAGCTTCCCACAAATTATTGGCAACATTGCGTGTGTGACGTGTTGGTTTGCCGGTCGACGGAAGTGACGCAGACGATGGGCTCGCTAACTTTGGCCGCTACAGCATATATTGTGCTGGCCACAAGGCGACGGTGTTTGGCCGGCGCTACGCTGGTTTGGCGCGCGATTTTCTGTTCTCTGTGAGGAGCGTGCGATATTCCGCGCCGGCGGGACCAGCATGCCTTGCACGACTTCCGGTTCGTAACAAACTACTACGCCATACGTAGACAGTACACTCGCTTGGGTTTCGGTTTCGGTATTGCGCCTTT
This sequence comes from Rhipicephalus appendiculatus, assembly GCA_030522465.1. NCBI lineage: Eukaryota > Metazoa > Arthropoda > Arachnida > Ixodida > Ixodidae > Rhipicephalus > Rhipicephalus appendiculatus. Next base: position 32,956 of record JALIZH010012379.1, on the reverse strand, counting down.
TTTGCTTATTAAAAATTATTTTCGAATTTGCTGAGCATTTCAGCTATCGGGCGCGTGACAAGAGTAGAGTGTCTCAGGAACATAAAAGCACCATTACCCTGACACGGTCAAAAAATCGCCGGAGTTGGCCTTTAAGGGGACTCTTATCAGTAGATCACATTCGTGTAGAATTTCTTACGTAAGCAGTTTCAAGTAATGGCGTGGCTTTCTGGCAGAGCGCCTGCTTACCACACAGAAGGCCTGGTTTCGATTCATACTCAAACCTGAGTTCATTATTATTTCTTTCCATCCATATGGAACTTTCGCTAATGAACAACGCCGCCTATTTGCTCACAACCAACGACGCCAGTACAGACACCGGAATTTCCGCGATACAAGCTCCGTAATGGTCTCGCGTTAAATAAGATCGTTGGGTCTGCTGAAGTCCGCACTCACCGCATGGTCATCTTGGCGACGTAGCTGAGGACTATTTCCCTGCCAGTCGTAGGTGCGGAAGTAGTAGACAAGCATGTAGGCCGTGAACGTGGCGCAGATGAACGTTGTGAGCGTTCCAGTCCAGTCCAGTAGCACCGACCAGTACCTAAGCAAAAAAAAAAAGGACCAGTGGTCACTACTGATTATCCGGCATAATTGTCTGTGAATAGCATCATTCGCAGCGAACAGTCGGCATATACCATATTGCTCAAATAGATCCACAAAGATATGTTGCTAAAAAAAAAGCCTGGAGAGCAAAAATGAACGGTACCCCATACAACACTGATGAGAGAACAAGGAATTGTTTATGAATTTCGCTAAGAGCCGCGCGTAGCTAATGCGGTTGTAGAAGAGTCGTCACTGCACTGAGCTACAAAAGTACCACTTTTACAAAGCTGAACATGTTTGCTGCAAATAAAGACCATTGTACATCTAATATAGCCTTTTGTACATCTATGAGACCATCTAGAAGAACAAATGGTGACAAAGAAGGAAATAAGAGGCATAATGAGAAAATAGAAGCTAATATCGCCTTCACCCACACAAAAAAGCAACGAACTTTACGATACTTCTTGGAATACTTTTTTAGAATGTCCTTGCGAATCTTATAATAAACCTTTTATTAACTTTCCAAATGAATAGTTGTTCGAAAATCTGAATATTTTCATTATTTGTCATTCTTTGCGTCACCAAATGTGAGTCTTCAAACTTGAAATAGTAACAAAATGTGGTGAATTTCATCGCATATCAACATGGCTTAACAAGGCAGCCTGCGTACCGGACAGAAGCGGTTTTCCCGCCAAACACGGTCCCTTGCAATACAATGACTAGATACCGCCTTCTGTAATCGGTATACTTAAAAATGCGCTATCAGCGTTAACAATTAGAAGAAATGCAGGACCAGGATCAATAGCAACTGTGCTAAGCTGGCACATTTGAAGTTGAGTACGACTTTCTACTTTTTTTCCGTGAATGTGTTTCTTGAATCGCTGACACGGATTTAACTCTGACAGAAAAAAAGAAAGAGCGCTTGAGAATGGGACAGAAAGAAATTTTGTGAACCACATTTCATTCGACGGTTATTGCAGCACACTTTTTACAAGCGGTATACGCCTGCCGCAACCACTCGAACCAGGTAAAGTACTATACCGCAAAGCTGTGTTCACAAATCACCGAACAACGATTCAGCATTCGATGCGCTTAACGCAAATTACTGAACGAATATTCAACATTAGATCTCGTTTTAGACATTAACAGACCCCTGCAAGAATATGTGGAGTAAAAAAATTTCCGCCCAATTCACACTGCTACTGGAATAATCAGCCGAGGCTGTTGGGATGTGGTGAACGCCAATTAATGCATACCACGGGCCACAATCAGAATGCTTTTCATTTGTCATTATTTTTAGTCGTTGCTTGGCTGTCTGCGTTAATAGTTTGTACAGCACCAGAATTGATTTATCTTTTTTCCTCACTAACGATTCTAGCCGTGTAAACAGATCCACTCGTGTTAATGTCGACCGCAGATGTGTTCCTGGCAACCCTATCGTTCGAAGTATTAGCGAACCAACCAGGATCAAGTACATAAAACTCACAGGGTCCCTCGTGCATACGCCTAAGACTACTCGAAGGCGATAGCAATCTTCCTTTCCTTCTCAGTGGATATACTGATCCTTCCCAGCCATCCTCCCAAATCTATCTGTACGTAACGCGGTTTTCACTGCCTCCAGGATCGGAGCCACTGCAAGCTTTCTGCACCTTACCTGGTTCTGCACTGCCTCCGTGATCGGTGCGTCTTAGAACAGGCGAGGATGTCATGGCATCGTCATGCAACGTCGCGGTCTTTGACGTCATAGTGACGTCATGATACAAATATTGGCCATATGTGAAGTCATGCTGATGTCACATCATGACGTCATCACTTTTTTTTTTGCATCATTCGTGTTGACGCTGACGCCGCGCGATGCCGATGCCGAAGATCAATTTTCGCGTTTGAGGAAGCATCTAATGCTTTCTTAAAAGGTGCTTCAGCCTTAACTCTGAATAAGTGAAATTGCGCCCACAAGGACAAATATTGCTCTCTTCTTAAAAACAGCAACGACGAGTGCTTTTCGAGACCACCCACTGGGTTTACGTATATTACCGTACATTCCCATCTAAACGACGGGGGTGACGCACATACGCTATTACAAGCTAATGAAGAGTACGCACGGATGTCCTCGATATTGTTTAACAGCCAAAATGCCAAAGAAGCTACAGGTTATTTCGATTTTGTTATGTTCAGTGGCAGATTGGGGACTGTGAATATACAACAGTATCACGTACGACGTGTTGCTACTCCCTATTGAAGCATGTCACTGCCCAGCACAATTTAAGATGCAAGGAATTGTGTTGGTTGACAAACTCAAGGTGCGGATCCTGAATTATGAAAAATGGCGAAAAGCTATAAATGATATCTATAACAACGCCCTTAAAATAGCGCTTAGCGAGGAAACAACTCACGCTTCGAGCGAGCTTTCAAGCTCAGAGCAGGAGATGAGTCGATCAGACGTGACCACCATAGTGTAGACGATGACGCCAGTGACGCCGGAACTGTTAACAGACTCGAGCAGGAAAAAGGTGAAGTAGGTGCCACACATCACCACTATGATGACCGAGTCGGTGCCGTAGCTGATCATTTTCAGCATACTCATGGTAGCAGCACCAAGAGCGCACCCCACGACCACCGCCACCAGCTGATTTTGGATCGGGAACAGCAGCATGTCGTAGTACTCTGCAAACCATCACAAATGTCGTTTGCAGCCATGCTGATTACGTGAAAGTATCGACAAGGAAATATCCTTAACAGCCCGGCAACACGCTTGAATGACCGGTAGACATTTTAGCTCAACATATTTTGTACCAACTCGCCCAATCCACTACTCTTGAGGGATTACAAGAAATCCCCGCAAGCATAGTCGAGTAACTAGGTCCAAACAACAAGGTACTGATAACTAGCGTCAGAGTAAGTTACTCGAATAAACGGACTCTCCAGACACGTTTAGTCTTTAGTTTACTGGCTCTACGTAAGTTACTGAAACAAATCTGAAGACTGCTGTTGAAACAATGTGTGCCTTACATATAACAGCAGGTGGCATCAGGGCAATACAAACTCGTGCCGGCCACTTGCAGTAACGTCGGTGATATGTAGATTAACATTGAGAGCTACAGTGAGATAAGTGAAGGTGGTTCTGTAGAAGAAGGAACAGAAAGTACAAGCCCTGACTCATTCTGCTCCTGCTACGTAGCATTCTTAACTAATCGTATATATTACCTATGCGACTTGCTACACGTTATACTTCACATATTTATCCATTGACATTGAGGAGGTCTATAAGGTGGGCTATTTATTATCTTCAAAACACTATGTTAAGGTTATCTTTTCAACATTTTCAAAAGCTTGCGCTAAAAAGTCAATGTACGTCAAACGACCCAAAAGCCGATTTGCGAAGTTAAACGCAGAGACAGGTTCGTATGGTGCACGAAAGAGGGGATATATAAAATTCCCTTATAGTGTGGTAGGTCCTACGTTGGACAGACGGGATGGTGCCTTAATCTAAGGCTGAGAGAGCACCGGTAGGCCTGTCAGCAGCTAGCAGCCGCTGGTAACTTAGCGCCACATTACAAGAAAAGTTCCTGTAATGCTTTGTTCGAAAGACTGTCGCAGAACTTTTAGACACTCCGCGTTACGGAAGAAGGCGAAGATGCTTGTTTTAGCGGTCTTTCTATCGTTTTAACGGCGGCTGAGGTAGATATTGCAAAAATAACTCGCTAGTTTTTACCCGACCTTGCTTCTGCTATGGCGGCCTTCTCTCGCTTGAAATTTTTGACTTTTCATTTCTCACTTTTACTGTTTTAAATTTTTGCTCTTTCTGTAATCCCCTTTAATCTCTCTTTTATAAGCATTTTTGCTTGATTGTTTGACACAGCCCTTCATCAGGGCCACGTTTTTTACGGACAATAATCTAGTTTGCAGTTCGCGCTTGACGTCTAGTGTCCCGTATTTTATTCTTTCTGTACGGCGTCCGTGTTAACTAAGCGCACCTTTGAATATGAATATTCACACAACAAGAGACTGGTACCAATCTAAGTGAAAGCTTTCTAGGGGTGGGTGAATCCCTCTTCTGCACTTGCGAAAAGCCTCTGTCACCAACGGGCATCTGAACTATGGACCCAAATTCGACTTACAAATGATTATTTGAGGGAGCATTTCAGGAAAACCGACAGTGGTTGTTCTGCCAAACGGCAAATCAAGGTGACGCTCTTTCCGGCTTTTTAGTCGATTTATTTGGAAAGAAATCGAACCTTGTATACATAGAGGAGGGATAAATGAAATTTCTTAAAGTACAGGGTGACTAAATGCGAAGAAGATATTCAAGTGTCATGCAAAGGGAGAGAGAGGGAAAACGTTCAATTACATTCAGGAGGTAGGAATGACAAGTATCACTTTTTCAAATGTTGAAAAAAAAATATATGCAGAAGGGACGATCTCTGTTCACTAGCACAAGGGCCTCGCTTTGTTATTTGAAGCATGTGATTGCTACCTTCGCGCGATAGCAAGCAACAGAAAGAGCCACGCGCCTGTTGTAAAAAAAGGCCCCGAATCACGAAAAGCTCTGTGATATAATACTAGCCTATTCAACCATTAAGGCTTGTGGCAGGCGCACAATTTTCAGAGTCTCATCGCTTCAAAGTGGGTGGACACATTAACTGCTCAGTGGTGTGCATGTACGAAATGTTTAAAATACTGAAAAAAAGCATGGGAGAGATTGATATAATCTGAGCCACTACATGCCTTGAAAAACGTATACATCCCTGAAATAAAGCCTGGAATAAAAAGACAGAACAGAGTACACTAGAGTAGAATACGGAGAATCAAACGCCTGATTGCGGAAAACAACGACAAAAAAAAAAGCAGTTTGTAAGTACTGGTCACCGCCCCGTTGCGAAAGGGATGCTAATAATTCTCATCGCCATCACTATCATGAACACGTCGAGTACGCAACTCGAAGCTGGACGTGTTGGCAGAGATATAAGCGCGTACTTTTAGACAGCGTACAAAGCGCTGAATAACCGCGATGAGCTTATTCCCTTCAATATAAATACGCACATCAGAACAGATGCACACCTGCATGCTCCCAATACCTGACCGTAACCTCTAGTCACAATAAAGAACAAAATTAACTACATGCGGTCATAGGCGCGCGCACGAGGTGGGCCGAGCCCCCGCCCCCCTCTAATGCACTGAAGGGGGCGTCAAGTCTGCTCCATGTCGTTATTCAGTCGTACCTGTGCGGTCATTCTTTGCAGTGCAAGGTTATGATTGTGAATTTTTTTTTTTTTTTTTGACAACAGTGGAGGCTGATGACTCATTTCAATACGACTGCGCAACGGAAGAAGACACGGACAAGAGAGAAGACACTCCCAGCGCAAACTTCCAAGTAAATTTATTGTGCTGCTGAATCTGTTTACCTATATACCGACGCCGTAGATATTGCGCATGCGGATACACTTAATAAAACAACAGTCACGAGTTGAAAGATGCCGCCTCCAAGAAGACCTGTTCTTCGTAAGTGTGGGCCAGGGAAGGTTAACTGGCACACTTCCCACCAAACTTCGCCATCACCTCAGCTTCAGTGACTTCGCGAATGAGCTGCATTTTGCCACAGGATACAATCATGCAAAGATTAAATGAAGGTAACCAGCCACAATCCCGACAATGAATGGCCAAGTGAGCAAATGAACACATTTACTTGAAAGCTTGCGCTGGTTGTGTCTTCTCTTTTGTCTGTCTTTTTCTTGCGCAATCGTACTGAAATTATGAGGACGATGTCCGCATTTCGTGTTGTTTTCTCTGGCGCCATTTTTTAGATAGTTTTACCTCGATAATTTGTCTTATTGCCGGGCGTGTTGTTTGACGTCAAAGGATTTATCTCAAAGGAAAGAGTAGCAAGCGGCAATACAGCGCCCCACCTGTAGCAATTCCTAATATTTTTCTGCTTTGCGCTAAAGGGAATTATTTTACGCTAGTGGCTATAAAAGCAGCAGCTTATTCAAGTAACGCCGTCTAAGTTCGCATCTTCTCAAGATGGCGATCATCGATGGAGCGTATAGAAGTATGTGCTGCATAAATGGGCGCACCATTCTACTAAACATAGCCCAGCCCATCAATAAAAATATAAATAATTCGGATACCGCCTAGAGGAAAACATCTAAAAAGACTTTCAATATGCTATAAAAAAAGACGCTTTTTTGTTTATAGTTCTGCGCCTGTACTTTAATATTTTAGTACATTACCTGCACTTGTTTTTCCCCAAAAAGATTATGCACGTCAGAGATCATTCCACAACCCACGCATGACTGACCCAATGGAAGTTATTCCTGCGCTGTATTTGTACTGCCTAATGGTAAAGGGCTTTTGATAATACGCGGTGGTGTCTACAAATAAACATTAAGCAGCAGGCAAGTGGTAATTGAAGCATAAAAGAGCCGTAAGAGTCATTCATGAAAGAAAAAAATTATACGCAAACACATTAACACAAAACGAATTTACAGTTCGGCAGCGAACGCCGTGGTGGCCGAGTGGTTATCGTGCTCGGCTACTGGAACGACGTGGGTTTGATGCTGTTTTCGATGGTCGCCATTTTGGTAAGGGGAAATGCCCGAGTACGGCGTGATGGTCGAAGCTTTGGGGCGTTAAACCTCACAAACCAGCCTACTGTTCGTCAGCGATTGAAGAAAGCAAGCCGCCGCCCGCAGCTAGCGCTCCGTTTCGGGTAGCTTTTGCCTGAGAGAGGCGAGCCTTCTGGCCTGAAAGTTATCTTCGGGCTGAGACACAAATTCTTAGCCCACCTACGGAAATTATCAACAAAGTGATGAGAGCAGTCGACTTACGGTTTGAGTTTCCGCGCAGAAAGCCGAAAACGCACCACGTCATGCCTGTATTGAACAGGGCCTCCGATTGAATCATTGTGGCGATTACAGGAAAGCGGCCTGGAAATATAAGATAATGAGTTGAAGAGGTTTCCAATACTGTGATGCATTACGTACTACGCATTATTGAGTAGCGCGAACTTTCAGAAAAGAGGTGATACCAAGTTCGGAGAAAACTACGTCCATCAATCAATAACTTAGTCTACTAAGTAATTCCCATTGGAACGACATTGCTTTATTAACATGCTCCTAAACTATGACGTGTGAGATATTCTCTAGACTCGAATGCATATTAAACATGATAGTAGTTATATAAGGATATGCAAATCTCAATGCTAACTTCTCAAGACCTTTTAATTTTTTAAGCTGACTAGATTACGCCCGATATCATTTTTCAACTATTCAGGATTTCCCCTAATGGCTATTCCTTCGCTGTGCAGGCATACTACAAATCTCATTTTAGGCAACTTTGAAAAAGAGCGTAGCGCCTAAGTTACGCGTTTTACGCGTTGAATGATTCATGCAGGTACACCCGTAAGTATTGTTCAAGCAGTACACAGTTCTTGCAGAGAAGTAAGTCTGCGTTAGCGTATTTTGCAATGTAGGTCAAATTCAATGAAAACTGTCGCACATTGAATTAAATAGAAATGATATATTACAACAGTCACTTCGCAGTTTCACTTTGCTGCTTACTGTGTTTCGCTTTTCTGTTGTCGTATTAGATTAAGTCAAGTTACCTGCATGAATAGGCAGTTTTCTATTTGTTTACTCGATTTTCTGAGGCTGAAGTATGTCCAAACATCCTGGTGATTTTGATATTAACTTGCGGCACTCTTATATCGTCTGGTGGCGTTGTGCTATTGTATCGATCCATATAAAATGAAATGAAGAACCTTATGGGCATAGGTAAAGCTAGCGTTGCCTTTTAACATTCAGGAAACTAGTAGTCATAGTTGTGTCTCATATAATATTCAAGTTACAAGGTATGCGCTGAGTAATAATATCAGTTTTACTCAGCGAAAAATGCCAGTGTTCCTGCGCGGAATTTATTCCGCGCAAGCGTGACTATACACAAAATAGTGTAGTTAGTTGCTTATCAAATTAACATCGTGCCGGAGCTGCAGGTTTTGTAGGACAGAGTTGGAAGCTTTTAATGTCTCAACCCCTACCTTCGTCGAAGATGATGCTGCTCAAGGGCACTCGCTCGACGGAGCACATGAAGAGGCCAAAAAAGACGCACTCCCTGACGCTCCATGTTCCGTCGGACACCTTGCGAAGCGCGTACACCGAAGCCATCACGATGGTCATACCTGCAGCAAAACGCTACTGCAATTCACAATGCAAGAGTTCTCGTCAAAAGACGCGAAATAGTGGTGTCTTCCAGGCAGTTTTATGCAGGAACAAACTTTTGTGTGTGTGTGAAACTTCGCCAATGCACCAGAAAGGCGACCAATTTTTTATCAACGTTTCTGATATGTACAAGACTCATTTCCTTATTCTATTGCAACCACTGTTTTTATGAGCTATGCAGTTCGTGTTATGATCTATGCAGTGCGTGTTAGCGTTCGTCGTGGTCAAATCACATTCGTATTTATCCTCATTTCGTACACTGTCCGATCCCAAACTGGTGTTTGGATTGTGCATATTAGTTTACAATAATCATATAAGCGTCCACATAGAACTTATTTTGATACCCTTCTAAGAACCTGTATAGAAGCGTGGTTCGTTGGGCTAGTTGTACACAGGCCGCGTATGTCCTCAGTGCTGCTCCGCTAGTGCTTCGTCTCCTTTGCCACTCTTCTTCCCAATGTATAGAACTTGTCTGCTGGTTACTGATTCTAGCCACATAGCCGCCTGCGGATGTTGCTCTTGGAATGTGCCTGCTTCCCTCTGTGGAAGGCGAGGTGGAGGAGGAAGGAAAGGAAAGAGGCAGGAAGGTAAACCAGATGTGCCTCCGGTTTTTGATATCCTGCACTGGGAGGAAGGGATGAAGGTATTGAAAGAAGGAAAGAAAGAAAGAAAGAAAGAAGGATGGAAAGAAGGAAAGAAAGAAAGAAGGAAGGAAGGAAAGAAAGATGGAAGGAAGGAAAGAGAGGAAAGGGAAAGAAAGAAAGAGAGAAAGGAAGAAAAAAAAATGAAGAAAGAAAAAAAGAAAGAAGAGGGGAAGGAAGAACCGTCAGGGTACATGTGCACCTGTCCATTGCACGTCGGCAGATATGGAAAGCGAGTCGGAGAGAGTGAAAGAAGCCAGGCTTCGTCGACGGAACGAAACCAAGAGGAAGCAGCGAGCCGAGGAGACGCAAGAAGAATGAGCCTCATGCCTCGAGAAGCGTAACCATAAAGAGAAGCAGGCTAAACAATAAGATTAACTGTGCCTCTCGCTACGCTCACCAAGGCGTGACTGAGTTAAGCCACAGCCAATATCAGTTTTTTTTTATATATGCTTTGAAGTCGATGTGTCCTAGAAGAATGCTGAAAAAAAAGTCATATAAAGGGGGAGCGTGATGGCACATATACACATGCTTGTTTGGGAAGCGGTAGGATATCCCAGCACTGATTTTCATGAATATGTGTAGTGCTGACAGCCAGTTGAGTTAGAACAGGTCCATGTTTCTTTTTTTTTTTTTTCCTTTTTGTATCATACAGGAATACCACAATATTCAGGGTCCTCGTAAACTCGCGGGCGTACATGACCCCAACAGTGCGCCAGAATGCGACGCCATGAGTGTGGTAGGTTCCAGTAGTTGCTACAAAGGCAACGGTGGTTGCAAGAGTGAACTTTTTTACGCCGCGATGCGACGTCTCGGCAGACTGGACTACGAGGTCGTCCCCGACGGCATTATGGACTATCAACGGCGCCGTGCGTGGTCTGAAGTCCACGTCGTATGCCTCAAGCCGTTTTATGCTCGTTAATTAACCTGAAGACTGCATTTTGTTGTTGTTGTTGTTGCTTTATTGTGCTTTATTGTTTGTACTTATTGCTCATTCTACTTTCTTGCTTTATTATTGTACTTCCACCTTCTGTTGAAGCATCGGGACGATGTCTTTCCAGAGGGAGGCAATGCCACACATGCTCCTTTCTCTGTTTTATGTAGCCGGCGTATTGCACGTGTTGATACTGCCTTACGCAATACGCACCAGAATGTCTGAGAGCATTCTAGATAGTTTTCGGATCATCTGTTCGGCTTTAGCGTGCCAACGCAAACAGCTCAGTTTATTCTGGAACCAACACGGCCACCAGCGATAACGCTCGAATTTTCGACGCCGCGTGTATAAATGCCGACGCGCGTTGCCACGGATCAGTTAATCAACGGCCGACGCTCTGTTCGCCGATAGCAGTAACTTGATTATCAGTTTCCCGGCCACAAGTTCGGCAAAAGAGTTTAATCTTCGACACGCCGACTGCTGCATTTGTCAACGTCACGACCACGTGACAACATAATAAAGCGATTATTTCTACATAGTACAAGTATAGTATAACCACTATGCATGGTGCACTATAAATAGCCGATGGTGTAAAGTAGCATTGTCACCGCAGTTCGCCGCAAGTTGACACAACGTGGTAATGCGACCTTTGAAACATGAAGTTTCCAATTCTTTCTTCACCGTAAGTTGCCAACGTTCTGGATGATTATCAGCGCCTGATGTGTTAGCAACTTCACGTCTTGTGTACCACTGAATCTCTTCACTTTGCGGCAAAATGCAAAGCACTGCCGTTTAGTCACTTACTCCGAAAATAACGGCAAACAGTGCACGCAATGTTAGATGATAGAGGTATTTGTTGAAGTAAAAATGCACCAAGAACACAACCTTGTAACTCTAACATATGAACATGATAAAGGATATTTCTGTAAAAAGCTTGTATCCCAATGACCAAGCTTTTATGCAATGAACAGTAGCAAAGGTGTATAGCTGGATGCTGCAACGTATTTCCTGCCACGCCTAACGAACGAAATGTTATTTGGTACAGAAAAGAAACGATAAAAAGAACGCATTCAGAGAATGCCGTCTCACACGTTTTATTGCTTTACCCTTCACGCGTTGCGAAACACAGATGGCAAGGTAAATAATGACGAAGCAATGACCTCGATGAAAGCAGTGCTACTCGGCCGATCACGTTGGTTTGGTCAGATTACGATGGGACATTCACGCGCTTCTAGTCTATGGTATTTTTTTTTTCGCCAAATGACTGGCTGTCAGAGCTTCGAAACAAACAAACAAAAAACTCCAATTACAGAGAAACCGGGCTGTTTGCGAGTGTTCATATGTTGCCGAGACATCACCGTCTAGCGAGAGAGATCCGCCATTGTAGCCCGGAATGGGTTGACGGACGTACTGAATGTTCCGATAGAGAAGACCATGATCTCGACGTGGCACCGGCGGAAGATGTAGTTGTTGATGCCCTGCGTCGTGTGCACAACGAAGACCGGCACGAAAGCGCGGATGGCCTGCACACCCACCACAGCCACCATGCCGCTGTTCCGGCGCAGTGGACCCGTCAGCGACATCAGGCACAGCAGAAGCGTGGTCAGCAGGTACACCCAACTCATGTAGGGCACGCGAAGCTGCCTCTGGAACGCCTTGAAGAAGCCTGCGAAACGCCGCCGAGATCAGCTTTAAGTTTTAAGATTGTCCGTAAACTTCGTAGCATTTGCTAACTACCTACAGGCTAAGACGAAGTAATCATCTTTAAAACAGTGCATCAACACGAGGCCGAAGAAAGGAACAGCGGGACGGGCGCTGACTCGCAACTGAAATGGTTATTAGAAAGGAACACATGCTTTTATACATGAAGATGTCACACGCACCCCAATGCAAGATGAACGCAAAACTGCTTGTTCAAATCCCTGGTCTTCTAAGCGTGTTAGAGCTGCGCGGACAGCGCGGTAACACACCCTGTCGGAGCAGATGTTCCAGACAAACACCTACATTATCGCACTGCTGGTGTACATCTTTGGCGGTGGCGTAAATGGGAACACGATGCCTTTACTTACTTATCGAGTAACGGTCACACAAAAAATACGTGGATATAACTGTGCTAATAGGAAGCGTGAACAGATCGTTACTACGCAAACGCCATAGCATCTGATAGTGGAACAACGAACACGCTGGAATTTGCCACTGAATTTTAACAGAGCAAATACACCGACTGAGATTTAACAAAGAATAGAAGTGTTTAACAAAGAATGGAAGAACAGAAGAAGTCTCCGAAGTGTTTCGGCACGTAAACGTTTCAAGCAGCACGACATGTACTATACTCACCTATCGTATATCATATTTAAAAGGATTGTGAGTGAAAAGCTTTTATTCCCTTATTGGCGACTTTAGAAACAAATCAGAATGCCTCTTGATGACAACACGTGAAGGCGATGTGTGAATAACGGCTAAATTAATGGTGTACTTGCATGTCATCAGAAGAAATACAGTGAACTTCAGGTAGTCCGCTCTGTAGTCGTGTTCCTCACTGCAACAGAAAGAGGAAACGGCAATCAAGAAACCTGTATATTCTATTAAAACTGCTATAAAAGCTATTTGGTGCGAATAATTAGGCTACTTTATTTAAGTGCTCCTATTACTCTTCTAATGTAAAAAAAATCTACGAATCTCCACGAAGTGAATCATGACGAGTGGGCGAAGCACTGGCTATCGTTCTTACCGTAAATCATCCGTGGCATTGCCCACTCGCGCATGTAAATTAGTGACAACGCGTGTGTACAGTATATACAATGTGTTTTTGCCATTGACCCGCCGCTTCCCGCGCCCTCAACTCCAGAGTAGCAGCTTGTTGACGGCGTTGCCTTTCGCGGGCGAGAGCGCTTTCATGATCGTTTTCATCCATGGCAGAAAGAGAATGTGTGGTCTGACACGCGCTTATTCTTCATTGTCATCAGCGTGATCGTCATCGCCATGACGTATAGTGGGTACCTTGCATGTGCTGTGCCGTCATGGCAGAAAGAAAATGTGTGGTCTGGAACGCGCTTATTCATCGTCATCAGTGTCATCGTCATCGACGGACAACGGACAAGCCTAGAACCTAAGGTGCTTCGCCCTTAAAAAAAAACTATAAACTCACTCTTCTTCGGCATCTTTCGAGTGATATATGACGATTGGCTCCGACACTTGATCCAAGAGGTCATCCCTGCAAGTGAATTTGTGGTCACATGCACATAGTCGAAGAAAACGAAATTTCTGAGAACTTGGGTTTTGCGAAGCTTCATGCGTCACTCATGCACCTGTACGACGAAAAGATATACGAGCAGCGCGGCGCGTACGAGCTTCGCTGTTCGCGCTTGTTTTCATCATGCTCTAACCTTGGTGGCAATAAAAAGACGCGAAAGCGACCCTCATATTTTATGGGCGGCTCTAGTGTCTTATTACAAACCGCGTTACAACCGCTAGAAGAGAAATGCTATCAGCGGTGCGCGCTTATGCCGCACTAATTGCCCTGGTTTCAAGAACTACTGCGGGATTACTTACGGATAATATATGAATCAATTGCCCATAAAAAGGATCAATTGCGACATTAGGATTCAAAACAGTTGGCGCGCCAAAAGGCAGTCATGCCTAATTAGACGCACCGCAGTGTACAATACCGGCGTAAGAATATCTGGCTGAGAGCTATTGTGTATACTTCAAAATGCGAAGGTATAAATACGAGGCCGTAAAATGCAAATCGTTAAGAACTCTGTGACTACACCTCGGTGTAAGATAGCTTACACTATGAACTACATTTAGAAAGTTAAAGCCTACAAGACAGCTATTATGTTGCTTTCATAGGAAGAGGTATAGACCTAAGTCGTTGCCAAACTAAGAAATCGGATCTTTGCAGGTATTAGGAAAACAATTTCGCTCGGTCTACATTTACCGCACCTGACGCAAAACCGACACCCATGCCCTTCGTAACAATAATCTAGATCTCGTCGGGTCTTACTAAATTGATACGTTCTACTTGCATTTAGAATGTCTGGCTAATGATGGCTCCAACGAAGAGCTTTCTGCTGCTTGCCTCGGACAAGAAAGTACGGGATGTAAGATAAGATTTAAATCACACAGAGGTGGACACTTACATGACTGGCGCAGAGCTTCAATCGAAACCAGCAGCACCAACGGCAGTTAACGTCTTCTTCTCGGCGCGTGCTCGCGAGACCCGCGGACTTGTGGAACAAGCACGCTACCAATCTTCTTCTTCTGTCGCACGCATGAAGAATGCCTAAAGTCTACACAATGGTCAAATCTAAATCCCATGACGCTTCGACTTACTCATAATATTATGGAATTGCAAATTATAACAATAGTTTACATTATCTATAGCGTTTAACCTCATTTTGGTTTCTTTTCTTTCTATACACTATTTTACGGATTGGTTCGAGCGCCGCCATATTGGGCTGTTAATCTTTGTGTTTTGTATCTTTAACAACTAAACGAAGAGCGTTACAGTAGACACATATGTATGAAAACGCTAGGGCTGGCGCATGCGATGTTTCATGGACTTATTAGTTCACGTCGCGATACACAAAAACAAGAAAACATCGGCTTAACAGCCCAAGATGGCGGCGTCCTGATGTCTTACGGAAAATGGTGTATACACTTCGTATTTATCATCGTCCTCTTTATGAAAAGTAAACCTAAGTACATTGCAAGTACCACAACAGTTTGGTTGGGAAATAAGGAAGCGAGGGGAATTTTAAAGGGCCGCTCACCCGATATGAGCATTTCTAAAAAGTAAGTGTGACACGTGGACAACTTGATAGAAATCGTGTCGGCAACTTGTGAAACACGTGCCTGCCAAGCGAGAAAACTCTTGATTTTTAAAACAAAGAGCCACGCCCCTTGTTTTCGCGGTAGCTGTGTTACCAGAGAAAGTAAAAGGTACCATACATCTCACACGTGTATGCGTTAGGGAGACTTATTTCAACGTCCAGTATAGCGCCATGTGGAGTCGCGCTTGCACGCAATTGGTGTTGCCAGGCAAGACCAGTCGTGAAAATTCCCCGATGATGCCATGTGACTTCGCGTGCTCATCCAGTGCAGCGAAACAGAAAGAAAAGGAAAAGTTGGGAGCCATTCCGCCTTGTGAACGTGGATGACGAGCAAATCAGCACATGACACTGAGGTAACATAGAATTTTTCGAACCATGGCTGATCGCACAATCTGCAACCAAATCCAAAAACTTTGTTCAGGACGTCCATTTTCAATTAAGCGCTTGCTCATTTACCGTTTCCCATTTGAGCAGCATTAAGGGCACCCGCGTCACTTTGTCGAGTTACGCGTTGTCTACTTCATGCTGAACTTCTCTGCTCAATATATGAATAAACTAGCCCAACAATATGCCATGCTTCTGTGCTTCGTGTGTGTGTGTGTGCGTGTGTGCGTGTGTGTGTGTGTGTGTGTGTGTGTGTGTGTGTGTGTGTGTGTGTGTGTGTGTGTGTGTGTTTGTGTGTGTGTGTGTGTTTATATGTTGTTAAAAGTTGCCTTCTTCGCTCAGTTTAAACTTGTCTGCTGGACAGTAGTTCGTCCATTTGAGCTCCACTGCAACACGCTAGTATACGAGAATGCGACCACTCCAAAGAGAGAAGCGCTTTTCGTGGAGTCTGTTGCCCCAAAGCGAAGCTGTGAGAGTACAGAACGTAGATGAGCATGCGAGCCATTGGTGACGTCTGCCAAAATAGCGCGCGCGCGCCAGCACTCCAGACCGCGCCACTGGGGTCAAAGTTCTCACTTGACGCTCGAGAGACGCCGCCCTCCCCCCCCCCCCCCCTCCCCCCATCTCTGCTCATTCGCCTTGCTTAAGGAATAATCGGCGACAGGAATCGCATGCGGAGGGATGTTAGCGCATGCGCCCTCCTTGTAAAGGAATACGCAGCCTCGTTTCATCTCTGCTTCAGCCGCGTTCGTCTCCTCGCTCTAGTGGGTAGAATACCGAACATGACGGAGACAGCGCAAATGCGTTAGAAAGGCCCATATAATTGCTACCGCAATAAAAAAAATGGCGCAACTGGCACTAGAGGCCCAAGGCTGAAGCCAACAGCAGAGCTGGACGGCCTTCTTTGTTCTTTGTATTTTTTTTCTTCCCTTCTTTCTTTCCCTTTCCCTTTTTTTTCTGTTTAGCTGTTTTTGAACTGTTTCTTCCCATTTCTTTCTGTCTCTCTCTCCATTTCTTGGTCAACCTCGCTCTTTTTATATATATCTTTCTTTCACCCCTTTCTTTCTCATTCTGTCTTGCTCTGTTTTTTCTCTCTTTTTTTTTGTCAATTCTCGCTATCTTTTTCTTTCTCTGCCTACTTGTTTTTATAGTTCTGAATCTTTTTGCTCTTTCTTCCTTTTACTTTTTCTCTTTTTTGTCTCTCTGCACTACTCTCTCTCTCTCTTTGTCTTTCCTTCTATCTCTTCGTTTCTCTCTGTTTCGTTCTCTCTCTGAGTGCTCGTTTTTTCACTCATCCGAGTTATTGCATCCCACGTCGGACAAACCGGCGCACGGGAGAGCACGCGCCGGGCGCACGTGTTCGCGGAGCGAAGGAGGACATTAAGGAGCAGACAAAGAGAACGCGCGCAGTTCATGACCATGATAGCTTCGTGTCGAGGCGAACGGGGATTAGCCAAGCTTAAACAGCATCGCAGTGAAAAAGTTTTGACGCCCTTAAGTTACATTGCGTTCCTGCGAAATACTTGTTGGCTTGTTTATATTTATTTTAATATAGCGGATGTATTGTATTGTAGGCGGGGCCAAACGAAGAGAAACTTTTAAATATTGAATATTTTAAAGTTTGTCATTCGGTACCAAAAAAAGCCACAGAAGAATAAGGCTCTTCTGTGTACAAAGCATGTGATACATAGACATGGTCATGTTTCCCGCTGTTTGAAAGCTTAAGAAAAATATAACTCAGAAATATCGCAAACACCCTGCCCGCACCTGCGAGGCAAAACAAAACGCATCGCGGGGCCATATGAGACATTGTCAGAAAATTTAAGTATTTCAGCTCTTGCAGAAGAAGCACTGGAAACTCACCCCTTCAGCAGCCACGCACTCTTCAGGTTCAGCGCACTGAATCCACGCAGAGCCTGGAGCTATGGTGCTCCACAAGGGCTTGGACATCAGGCACCACCAGGCTTTCTTTTAGCGTAGTAAGCTATACTTACCTTGTAGGATAACAAAATATTGCTGATGCATTGTACAAGCAGGACCCAAGTTTATTCGTAACAAAGTTACATTCAATACTGTCGCATAAACGGGAAGGTCATTCACCGTCTTTGTACTCCAATTATAAAAGTAGAAACACTGGCCCATAGGACAACTAGTGTGACGCCTAAGACTCGCCAGAAGGTACGCTCGTAACACTCGCACGGCTGATGAGAATACAACAGACACACAGTGTAGCTCTCCAGACAAAGCAATGCACAACGGCCACGTGCAATCGCCTCTGATTGAGGTGCCGTTCGAGAACAGTGTATGTACAGTAGCGCTGGCATTTATAGGCCAGTTTGAGAAAGAGGAGGTTAAAAAAATACTCTGGATAGTGATGTGTGCTTCCTGAATTAACTCGGGATGTCTTGGCAACAATTCACAGTTGTGGCACTGTTTGGCTTGTGGTAATAGCCAGAGATGTGGCGATGAAAGAGTAATAGTATCGTGGTTTTCCAAAGAGATCTTGTCCCACTTTCTGAATAGGCCGTGTGCCGTGTAACATGATTTACGTACCAGTAAGATGACAAAGGTAATTCTGCATGCAATCAAACATTAACAACCGCGAAATTTTTGCCCTGCATTGTTTCCACGACGTGCCCAGTGCATGAAGGTATTGTGGCTAATAAATAGTTGCAAAGATATAAAAACAGAAAATAATTACATCTTGTTTTTCAGATATGTGCGATTCCTCTTTC
The DNA here is from genome assembly GCA_030522465.1 of Rhipicephalus appendiculatus. Taxonomy (NCBI): domain Eukaryota; kingdom Metazoa; phylum Arthropoda; class Arachnida; order Ixodida; family Ixodidae; genus Rhipicephalus; species Rhipicephalus appendiculatus. The sequence goes on along the minus strand of JALIZH010012379.1, from coordinate 14,632 downwards.
CTGCTGATCTCCCGCCTTCATGGTTTCGTTGAGATGGAAACAAGCTGCAACGGTGATTTCTTTGTGTGGCACGTGTACCATGACATCGAAACGTTGGAGATAACATTAGAAATTTTGTCTATTATGCGTGTATGGCAAACCACCACAAAATTTCGCTTTACTTTATACTGCTGCCGATGAGAGAACACCGAAATCTGAACAGATAAACATTTCAATGACATGTTGTAAAAAAAAAAAACGTAAAGCAGATAAATACGTCGGAATATGGCATTGCTCTTTTTCCTTGACACCCATACCTTATGTCGCAATTCTGCCAAACTATGAGGTCATTCGTACACAAATGGGTCTCTTCCTCAGTCCAGATGTACACTACCAGTTTCGCACTTTCCCCATCAGGAAAATTGTCGCTGGAATAGGAGAAATATCATGCAGTTGCCCTGGCATTATGCGCCGCGTCTTTCTTTCTGCGCCTGTCGTCCTCTTAGTCTTTCTTTTCGAGTTCTGCGGCGCAATACCACGTCATTTCATGCGCTAGTAACCCTGATAGAAGTAGTTTTTCTTCGTCGTTTCTTTGCTGAATATTAGGCGAGCGTCACTTCCATCGCAGGCACACAAGCGTCCTGCTATTCCATTGACTGGAGAAGTCCAGATGAGCCACCGTTAGAACAGGTCACGAGACCGTACACGTCGATGATCCCTTGACTCTTTCAGTGTCGCCGTAACCTATGAAGAAGAGGGTATTGCATATAATTTCAGTTTTGCAGCAAGGGCGAAGAACACCACAAAAAACGCCACATCATAAATAGCCCGCGTAAGGTCGTCAGCCTGTGGTCATTTGGGTATGGTAGGCAGTTCTTGCTTGATAATAACTGTTATTTAACAATGCAACGCTAAACAGTTACTGAACCATTAGACACAATAACTTTGATAGATTTTCTGAACGAGGCGCCCCCCATCGCTATTTCAGCTCTTGTTATTAAGCCATTTAACACACTTTTACGTAACCATGAACTTACTACAGAAAGTTCGACATTGTAAATTCTGAATAATTTTCGTCGAGGAATCCGATATTAAAAAACTAGCAGTTCCGTGTACGAATACAACCGATGAGCGAAGCTCCTTAGAAATGGGACGCAAACGACTATGCGCCTGATCTCGCTGCTGGTTTTCATGAAGGTGGCAGGGTGGCCAGCGGGTGGGGAGAGCGTCTGCTACGCTCGGTGGCGGGAACGATTGAGCGAGTGTGTGTGCGGCGCGCGCAGCGCAGCGCGAGCCAGCCCAGGCAACGGACCAACCACTGGGCGGACGACAGGGCGAAGCGATGGTTTCGCGCGTTCGCCGGTTTGAGGGGAGAGGGCGGAGACGAAGAAAGACGGAGAGGGAGACAGGTGGGAGAGGGGAGCGAGCGGTGATGCATCAAGGAGCTTCGACGGCGGCGACGGCGACGGTGGGGTGCGGGGGGCCTAAGGAGCTTCGCTCCTAATATACGCGCTGTGTTTATCTGCGGTGAACACATATATAAAAGAAGTAAGGTTTACTGCACTAAAAGAACTGATTGAAGGAAATGGAGCAACTCTGTCACTTTCGATTGCTACACACAGGAAGAAAAACGCGTGTGGCAGTAGAAGAGCGCATTTTCCGTTATAATGTAGAAAATTTTTTAAAAGTAATAATACTAATAATCTCTGCGGTCTTGCGTGCCCAAGCAGCGATATGGTCATGAGACAAGCCGCAGTGGAGGGATCTGGAATTTTCGACCATGCGGAGTTCCTCAGCGTCCACTGACATAGCACAGCACAGGTGGCCTCTAGCATTCCGCTCCCATCAAAATGCGATCGCCGCGACCGAATCAAGCCCTTGAATTTCAGTTCAGCAGCCGAGTAGCACAACCACTGTACCACCGCGACGGACGAAACGTTTAAAAAACATTACGAAGGAAATAGAAGAGAAATGTATTAAAACGCGAGTAGTACCTTAAAACCCATAGGTGGTAGTATTAATATTGTGCTGCCCTAAACTGAAGCGATGGAACAAATTATGTGCATTTTTTTTTGTATACACACTGAACGTGAGGGTAAGGATAATGTTTAATACCTTCAAGTTTCGATAGGAGCTCTTCAGCCGCTTCTGCAGAAGACACCAGCAACAAGTCTCTCACAACGCTGACTGGCACTCGTTTCTGGTGCTGCGATTCTGCTGACTCTACCAATCTCCTCAGGTTTTCCTGCATGGAAAGAGATGAGACTCCTTTATTTTGGTGTTACGCCTGATTACGGTACTTTATCTTAAAAGTGCAATAAAAGTCTCTTCTGGTCAAAGTTCGCTTTTCTAGATACATAAATCAAGTGACCAGTTACAATGGCAGCCCGGCGCATTGGGAAACTTCCTTGAAGAGATAAGGACATATATTGAAAGTTTGATACACCGGAAAGCCTAGCAAAAATTTATTCTGTTGGCTGCCCTGGGCTACTAAGCGAGAAAAATAATGTTAAATGTGAGAGAAAGAAAAGAGAAATAGCCTGGAAAAAATATTAATGAGAGTTATGAGCGTGGGCACTTTTACAGTCTGGGTGAGGGCACCCATCAATCTACATTGTCAGTTTCACATATTGAGGGGCAATGGCCAAGTCTTCCACAGTGTTAACTAACAATGAATCCCATCTTTTCTGCAAATAACGACTAGCAGGCTTCGCTACTATATTTCGGAGTGCAGCATAGCGACGGAATAACTTTCTTTTTTAGATTGAGCTTATTTGAACCCGAAATAACCCGTGCCCTTCTTCAGAGGTGGCTCGAGTGACCCCTTAAAAATTAACTTAAAATTCTTGGACACTGAGCTGCCCGTATATCAGCGCAAGTGGCTACGAGGTCCACTACATTATTAACAACAAAATAAATGAAGTTTAGAGTTTGACGAAAGCCCGTCTGATCGGGATGATACATGATGAAGGCAAAAAACTCCGAGGCACTGCGCCGACCACAGTGAAAATTAAAACACACAGAAAAGGACGTTTCCGGCTCCCACGCGGGGAGCCTTGTTCACAAGTAAAATGAAAACGTCTGTCAAACTGTTCGCCTTATGTACGCTTGAATATATCACGCTGGCAGCGCACATACAGTGACGGTAGATTGCCATTGTTCCTGTTGACAGTGCGCGGAGTGTCTGTGTCACGAGTGAGTCAAAATTAAGACGCCGTAACAGTCCTTTTTCTCTAGAAGGAACACGTGCCTTCCCCCAGTCGATTGCGTGTCCCCCCTAAAGCATGCTCAGCCATAGGATTTCACATTTCTTTTCCCTGTCATAATTGTGCTGCTTGAGACGCCGTTCAAAGTCGCCAAATTCACCGATATATACGTCGGCACAATCCGCGCATGGTACTGCGTACACCACACCGGGGAACTTTACTTTGGGTAGTCTGTCCTTCACCTTGACGAGTGACTGTCTTAATTTCTGGTCTGTAACATGTGCCACTTCGACGTTGTAGGAACGCAGAACGCGGCTTAGGGCTTCGCTTATGAAAGGAGTATACGGCATCCCCGCGCGCTTTTGACCAGAGCCAGCACGGGGCAATTGCGGACGAGCAATTTTTCGTTCGGCAGCGTTCAAGAAGGAATTCCGATAGCCACAGGCTGACATTTCCCGCCGGACCAAACGTACGTCGGCTGCGTAGTCTTCGTGTCTTGTGTAGGTTTTCTGCGCGTGTCGTAGAAGCGTGGAACACCCCCTGGACGTTTTCATTGTTGCTTTGCGACATAAGAAGAAGGCAATATTTCCTGTTTATAGATCTCTCTCGTTCTTCAAATTTGCACCCAACTAAATCGACGGGTTTAGAAGCAGCGCCTTCTATGCTAAATGCCAATTATGCACACCTACAAAGGAACTTTCTTTTTATAGGTCGCTCTTTGGATAGGAGAGCCAATAAATCAGATTCCAGTATCCCACAGCATAGCACCACTCAAGCCGGTAGTAATGACAATAATAATATCGGGTTTTCTACGTTCCGAAACGATGGTATGATTATGAGGGACACTGTAGTGAAGGGCATCGGAAATTTTGACCATCTGGTGTTCTTTAACGTGCATTGACATCGCACAGTACACGGACCTCTGGCATTTCGTCACCATCGAAATGCGACTGCCGCGGCCGGTATCGAGCCCGCGACTTTCGGGTCAGCAGGCGAGTACGGTAACCGCTACACAACCGCGGCGGACACCCAAGCCAGATTGTAATGTTAACAGAATATCTGTGGTTAAACGAGGCAAAACCACGCTGTGATTACGAGGCACACCGAAATGGAACGTTCAGGAAATTTCGTTCAACTGGGGATCTTTAATGTGCACTTATATCTAAGTACACGGGCGTCTACCATTTCACCTTTATCGAAAGGCGACCGCCGCGGCCAGATTCGAACCCGCGACATTTATGTCAGTAGCCGAACGCCGTACACCACTGTATACCATCGCGTCGGCCAGTACGCAGCCTTTAAAGACGGGCAAGGCCAATAGGAACGCCTTTTATGGCGGGAGTGTTTCTACTTGGGCTTGTTGGTTTTTCATTTGCACGTGTATTGTTGCGCGTAAAGGAGACGGAGAACGAACGCGTGCAGTGACATTCGCAGAGCGCTTCGTGTAAGTCACCGTGTCCCTTCATTTTCTGCGTCCTTTACGTGCAACAATACACGTGCCTTTCTCGACTTGGCGTTCACCAACATATGGAGCGGAAACTTGGAGAATAACAAAGAAATGCGAGAAGTTAAGAACTAAGCAACGGGCGATCAAACGAAAAGTGTTAGGCCTAACTTTAACGCTTTTCGCCTTGAGGTTAGGAGGGGCCGCCAAAATCCTTGAGCTGGCACGCGGACTGCACTAAGCCAAGTCCGCCAGTGAACCTGGGAATCCTCCGTGACCAATGAAATACGGATTGACCGCTTCGGATTCGGACCGCTTCGGATTGACCGCCCCGGATCCCCGAAACCCTGCCCCGGATCTGCCAGTGAAAAACGCCATAAGAGAACAGGAGAGGGCACAGTAGATGAAAGAACAAACAGGGATACTCTACATTGCGGCTGACATTAAGGACATGAACCCACGTAATCTGAACGACAATGTACACATGCCCGTCGGTCTGTTAGAGGTACGGAATGGACAGCAAGGTACAGGAGACGTAGCTGCGGAAGTGTGCTCGATGGAGTAGCTAAATCACGGCAATATTTACGAAAGCCTGCCCTTCGGCATAATAAATCGCGGTGTCAAGTATACACATGCAGATTTGCTTTGTTTGGACTTTCAAAGAGCTCCAACCAAAATGTGGGTATATTTCCAGGTGTTTCGGAATGAACTCGATTCTTTCTTCAGGGGGAGGGACAGCGGAGGTGTCGAGGTGCAACCATTAGCTTATTTCACCCTCAACACCTCGACACCTCCGCTGTTACTCCCCCCTGAAGAATCGAGTTCATTCCGAAACACCTGGAAATATACCCACATTTTGGTTGGAGCGCTTTGAAAGTCATAATTAACCCAACCAGTCAGGCAACTCTGTCAAAGCGTTCAGCTTCATATTTGCGTCGTGCATAAAGTCTAACAGTGAACGGTGGAGATCAGAGGAAGAGGTCCTCCCCCAGTAATGCACATAAACATAACTCAAAATGTTAAGTACAGTGACCTTGCACAGTAAAACTGCAGCTCTGTTTTCTCCGTATACAGTGTTTAGCTTTCTTTAGCGAATATATGCTATAGAACTAATGAATATTGTTTAGATTGGCTGAGCCTAAAGGTCAAGTTCATGTGTGAATTATTCTTCTGGTTGCGTTGTATACGCTAATAGACAGTTGTAGATTTTTGGGCTTAGCGGAATAGCGGGTTCGAAAAGCACATACGCAGTACGCTAAACGCCCCGTAGCGTTTACCGTACGCACGCTATTTTTGATATTTAGCATTAACGTGTTTGCGTGGATAACGTAGGGTACACTCTAAGAACTAAGAGAGTGCCGGGCACTCTCTTTGGGAGAGTATTTTCTTGTCCCATATTTAACTCTCTTTTCCAGAGTAAATCACCTTTTTTTGAGGCAGAGTATATCAATGCCCCCCATAGAGGGTCAAAGTACTCCACCCCAACAGAGTAACATGACTCTGGCCGAAGCAGAGTAGCGTCACCCCACCCAAGGGAGTAGTATTACACCGCACGGAAAAAAAATAGCATTTCTCGGGCCAAAATTGGGCTTTAGAATTGCTTTTAACAATTTTAATCAGGTGTAGATCGTAATGATGGCTAATAACAAGCACTACGACAAAAAACGTTAAAAAAAAAAGAACGACCGAGCAAGGCTCGAACCTACGACCGCTAGACGCACATGTGATTGCGAAGCGGACACGCTACCGACTACACCACGCTGGAAGACGGTGTATTGGGGTTTATTTCTGCATGTTATAAGTAATGTCCATGATCTGTCTTCATTTTCTTGTTTATAACCGCAAATTTGAGTGTCTCCGCACGTCTGACAACCAAACCGACTGTAGTTCATGGGTTTGTTTTGTGCTTCGCGAGATCGGAACGTCGATCTGACACGTTTTGCAGTATAAAACGATTAGCGTAACTGAAGATATGCACGGCATTCGCACTGACTCGCTAAGCGGTCAGCCATTTCTGTGTAGGAAACACCGCACTTCCCAAATGCACACTGAACAATTCGTTTTGTTCACCCCATTGGACACATTTTCCGTCATTCTTGTTCACGTTCCGCGACTACAGCCATAATACTTCGCGGTAGCCGTACCGTATACATTAGGCTTACGACAGCAGGCTCCGTGCGTGACGTTCGTAGCGAAAAACATGAATGCCTATTGATATACGAAGAATGCAATAACCGCTTAATTTACTTTCGATCGTCACCGATTCAATGAGGTCATATTCGCTTATTTAACTACACAAATCCCAAGCTAGAAACGCGGATATTAAAATTTGCAAGTGCCTTCCATTGTGCTGAAATTTGCTGGGAGGCGCTGGAAACGCTGTTCTTTTTATTAGTCGTCTCCAACGTCACAACAAACAAATATTATGCTCTTTACTGCATGTATGTGTGGTTATTAAGAAGTGGTCATCACTCGCGATGTGCGGCACTTCGATATATATATCAGGAGCGGGAGTATAACCGCGTTTTGCTCTCTCCTGCCTGAAGAGTATATGGGCATTTCACTCTCTCTGAGAGAGGTAGAGTATAAAGCACTTTCACTCTTTCATTTCACAGAGAGTGAACAATGCTTTCACTCCACCCGATGCTTTGCGAGAGTAGAAGAACACTCTGAAGAGTAAATCGGCCTTTTTACTCCTGCAATACCCTGCGCAGTTTTTAGAGTGTACGTAAAGAATGGCGGCAGCTTTGGACGCTCATTTCGAACTAAATTTAGCGTTGATGTGGATGGAACCACTTCTGTCGTAGGAAACGACTGTGTGTAATGGCTTCGCTTGCCTTCAGATAGCTTCGACAACAGAGTATTACGAATAACTGAAAGTAGTTTTTGAGCTAGCTTCTCATTTCGAACGTCCCTAGGCATAACTAGAAGTTCGGTGTAAATATATCTGCAACATAATAAAAATCTTCGCTTTTGGTGCGTGGTTGATATTTATTCACTTTTAGTGCTACTAAAAAAAAGTCCTAATATAGCTCCTTGTGGAAATACCGGCGAGCCTTTTCTGTTTCTTTTTTTTTTCTGTAAACTTTTTTGAACACCCTCACCCACCCTCAGGTGACGTAACCGCCACAACTTGGGCACGCTAACGCTATCCCGCTAAACTAAAACGCGCTGTCCGCAAGAACCGTTTGCGGCACGGTAACGTTATTTCCTTAACCCCCGCGACCACGGCAACGCTATCTAATCTTGCGGTGCATTTCACAACGCTGCATGTGAATTAGTAAATATCCGTCGGAAATAAGATACGGCTAACAAAGAGGGCAAACCTATATACCGGTGGTAGCTGTAAGTGAACGAACAGCCACTGGGTCATGCTAAAGCTTGTAAAATAACCGGAGAACTCGCGCTAAAAGTTAGTCATTTAATCTGTAATGATCCTGATTATATCTTTAGCTGCAGCGAACGCACTATTGTTCAAATTATTAAATATAAACGCGAGTTATTGGTCTTAAGATTTTTAAGTACGCACGTCTCTAAAGATTGCCTTTCCTAAGGTCCCATATACGAGGTATGTGTCAGGACGCGCAGTACAGGGCTCACCTTCAACGCATGGTCTTTATGATTTACTGCTTTTGTCCAGCCATATTCCAGAATGCCTGGGAACACAAGCACCAAAATAAAAATTGACAGGAGCGCTTTGCGTAAAATAACTGATCAGATTAACCTCCAGAAGAGAGACCTTCGCTATTAAATATGCCACAGTGGATTTGTCAAAGACTACAAAGTCACTTTTTCGTTGTTGTACTGACATTTAGCATGCGTCAAGAGACGAGGATTCAGGAGCGTTCAGTACAAAATCATCGGAGTAAGGCGAGATGTTCTATTAACGTGCAGGCTATTTGAAAGTGGTCACATTGATTTGAACGGTGCAACGGCGAGGCGGCATGACCGAACTCGTCTGGCGCCATTGCCAGACAACCACGGAGAACAAATCTCTTGGTGACTGACGTTCTAATTGGTCCACGACGAACGATTCCTGCGGTGGTATTTGTTCTAGGAATACGTGAGCCTTTCCCGCAGAAATCGACGCCGTCGCAGCATATCATGCCTCTATAGACTCGTGTTTTGTCTCTGTGAGCGAAATTACTGCAAGACCCCGCTTGTAAGCACAAAAGAAAGAACCTCAGACTTCATTTGCCGCCTTGGCACATAAAACGGCACCAGCAACTGCAGTTTCATGCAACTTCCCTAACGTTCTTCTCAAGCAAGTGTATAAACATAGAACCAGATATTGAACAAATAACGATTGCCGAATTATATGCTATACGTACCAACTTTTGGTTTTGCCGAGCTTGTTGCTTCTTCATAAGCAGTAGCTCAACGATGATGCTTTGCTTGTTTGGATCGACATTCTGAAAACAGAAAATATACGTAAGTCATTAAAATTCCTTCCACCGACGGTCACTAGTGAATGACCGCTCAATGAAACAGAAAAAAAAGGAGGGGGCGCGCGCCAGCACGGTATACTCGGCGACGACATTTCTTGACAGCGCTGTGGAAACTACAGAACCGAAACGCACGCCTGCTACCACGCCAGAAAAATAGTATTTAACTGATGATTTTCTCATTTGCCTTGCTGAAATGAACGAACGCTGCTTTATTTATTATGAGACACAAACAGTAGCGGGAAATCGTAGGTTAAATACGGTTATTGTTCACTTTGCTAGAACACTTTCCTTTTCTTTCCATTGCTTACACAGCACCACCTTTTCAACATGCCCGTTTTCCAAAATAAACATGGCGTCGATGACGTAGTGGGTCAGTGTGCGGCCGCAAACACGCTGTGTGGTTCTTTAAAAAATATACTAGTAATATGACACTAAACTGTACATTGAACAATCGAAATGTTTCAGCCATTCACATTTTTTCGAGTATATAGTTTTGTAGACGCGTTAACGATGCGAGCGAGCAAAAGCGAAATCAACCGCAAGCTGCCGTACTATTTGCGGAGCAACACGAATGTGCGGAAGCCCCGTCTCCGTAGCCTTCACTCCAATGTCAAGATCAGTTGTCGCCGAGTATAGTTCTTGTTCCCTCCACGGGGGCGATCAACGCTGTTAAAGAATAATTAAAGGAAACCGGCTCGCAAAGGCGGTCAGCGAGTTGTGCACATTGGGCGTGTTGGTCAGCACTGTCGCCTCGCCTCGTTCAGGGGCGAAGTTTTAGGCTGTTCATGCACCATGCGCGTGAAATTAATACTGTGAGGATTGTTGTTGTAGCTAGCGCGCTCACGTGATATTCGCGCTTCTTTAATTTATGTAACTCACGCGAAGACCGCAAAGACGTAGTGAAAGCGTAGGTCGTGCTCACGTTACATGTTCTGCACCTGCCAAGGCAACCTTGTAGCGAAGAGAACTAAGGCTTTTGCCTTAAAACCATTAACTTAATTTCCGCTTCTGCACTAGCTTTAATACGACCGTCACTGAAGCTGGTCACAGAAGCTCGTCGAACGTTCACAAGCTAATCAGAGGACATCGTTGACAACTGCCGGCGAGCTAAGACAGAGGCGGACAATGCACGCCAAATTATGATGGGCATTTCCGAATATCGCTTTCATATGTTGCTGTCGAAGTAGGCTGGCGCTGCTTCTCAGGCCACTGAGCGTTGCCAGAGCTTCGACAAACTCAGCAGACCACGTGTTATCTGCAGCTGGTCAGGTTATCTTGAGCGTATAGCGAACGGCTGGAGGTGTGGTTCCAGCTCCAGGTATTACACTTTTCTACAGTATATATAAAGAAAAACATCTTGAAAGTAGCCTAACCCCATAGGTTGTACTTAGTCTGAAAGAAGAGGAGAAGAATAAAGGAAATTCGGGGAGGCGAACCAGGACTGAGCCCGGTTAGCTACTGATTTTTCATGGCTGACACACTGTGAGAGTTTTTCTTGTTTTTGTCATGCGGGAATTACAAGGCATGCTCACCCTGCCGTTAATGCGGAACCCGTTCATGAGAACATTGGTCTGGTTGATGAGGTCCTCCTGAAAGTTCTTCTTGAGTGCTCTTCCTTTGGGACGAATGCCTTCCTCCGGTACGGGTATCACCTGGATTCCCCATACTGAGATGGCCACGTACGAATCCGAGAGGTACTCCACCAGCTACACATACCGTGGATAGAAAGGGGGGAAAAAAAAGATACAATGAAGAAGATAAGTGCGACTTAGTGATTACACGGAAAGTAGTGTTCAAATGATCGCTCTCAATGTAAGACAATCTTGTAACCCTCCTTTAAAATGTAGTCAGTTGTCCACTTATGTAAGATAATTTGTAAATAAAAATGAAGTGAAAGGCAAAATTGTGTTGCCTCAAGAATTGAGTGTTCCCTTTACTGGCTCTGTTCAAATTGCCATGTTTTTCTGAAGGAACACAACACAAAGCTCGAAATAGATGTTTGGTATATGGTAAGCGCCAAAGGTGAGCTAATAATATTCCTGTTTTAGTAAGTAAATATAAATATTTTAGTTAGGCCGGATATTTGGTGGTTACGCATTTTCGGTATTCTGAATTGATGTAATTTTTCTGCTAAGCAGCGTTTGCCGCTATCTGAATACTGCAACAAATATACGATGCATGCAGTAACACGCACCAAACATAATAACACCTTCGTTGAGATAAAGCCTGATGGGCACCCAAAGCTTTCTGCGATATGTCAAGTTTTTACAAGCCTTTTTTTTTACCTCTGCGGTCGCTGGCCTGTAGGAAAAGCTTTTTGTGTGATTGAAATCTGGGTCCGACGTTCCAGAGACCGCCTCCGTTACCGTGTCCTCTTGGTCTTTGAACATGCGATATTTACACCTTATATCCTGAAAGCAAAGGAATCACATCATTTAGTCATCCTGCCTTGAAAGCTTAACTTCAGTTTATTCAAAGGTATATCTGTTCTTAACACCTTCAAACTAGTTGCAGAACCCAAGTGGTTCGTCAACAGCTTCACACGGCTCGCATGAATCTTTGCTCTTTTGTTTGGCCGCTTACTAGCAACATGTGGCTCCTAACTATTTCATATATTGATATACGATGTGACGATGGAAAACGACCAGGCTCAAGTCACGATGCTCCGGCACAAGTGTCCATCGCACGACCGTCAAATGTTCGTGTTCAATGATGAATCTGCCGCGAAGATTAGCCACATTAACGAAGATTAGCTGCATTCGTTTTTAATGTTCTGCCATACAATGAAAAGCAGAAATTACTGTGTATCGTAACACGTTACTGTAGTGCTCTGTCCCTGCAAAAACGGAATGTATTACAACTGATTCATAGAAGGAAAGTTGTTTTTTACTGCTCGCTTTTTGATGCAGTTGCCAAAACGTTTCCCACCATTCAATCATGCAGCCATCGCGTAACTTTAAATTACGCATATTCCCTATTACGTAACAACAAATTAGGTATCTAAGCAAAATGCGAGCTATGGTCAGACGCCCTAACAACCTGCATTAGCGCAAGACGTTCGACAAAGGCTTCGCTCAATTTGTTGAGTCCTTCGACTGTTACTCGTTTTAGTTGTTGCTAACGGACAAATCAATGCTGCTCACTAGCTTAACATAGTTACAGAACCAGTGCTTGTTCCCATTTTCACCAACAGTGCTCGGTCCAAATCTCCTATAGCACCACTTACAGTACGCCATTGATGTGCTGAGCGCATCGTTTCATTTGTAGTTTTGCAAATATGTATATTTATTGCGCACTAAATATTAATCTGTGCTTTTTACAATAAGATGCGGTGGCTTTCAAAACAGGCGTTTAGCACCGGCTGAGAAAAAAAAATACAGTTTACTCCTCACGTTGCGACATAACAACAGCTTCTGCTAAGCGCTGTCTCGCACAATGTTCAGAATTTATCAATAACGACTAAGTACAGTGCGACATGCGTTATTTTTCAGCAACCAAAATAAATTGTCAACTGTGGTATCCGACAAAACAAATTGTTCTTTTTCGAAAATTTCTCTGTTGAGCACTTGCGGACAAAAACGTGGTGTCTTCCTTTTGACTTCAAATGGTACCGCAATATATTTACGTTGCTTTTCGCGCTACTAAAACAATAAGTCGCGCCATTGTATTGATACCGACGATTTTTCCTAGCTGTTATCGCGCTCTACAAGCATGCCCGGACAACAAACAATCTACCTAATTACAGTAGAAGCAATGTGATCAACTGCCCCTTGATTTTATCCTAATATTGTTATTTCATAAAAGGTTGCATTGCGAAAGGCTTGAGCATAATTTCAGCAGAGTAACACGTATTCTTTGCTGCCTGTGAGCTTGGATTTTACTAATATTTTACTGACTTAACAAACCGCACTTTCACGCTGAAGCTACTTTCACGTTCACATTACTTTTGATGAAGAAAGCACATACAGATAAGCACTAGATTATGTAGATCGAGTGCGCATTGTTAGACAAATCGAATTATTTGGTTGTGGGGCGCTGTACACTGCGCAGAAGGCTACACTTACCGTGAAGCGCTTCGGTAACGAGCGACAGTGCAGGATGCGGACGACAAAGTTCAGGTCTCGGCCCACAAGCTCTCCAGGGCTGTCCAGGAATACGTTGTCGTGTTCGGTGTATTCGTGGCCAGATTCTGAGCATGGTACCATCTCAACCTATGAAGGAAAACCATGAGATTTGTTCTAGCATGCTTGTATTAAATCTCTTCTCAGCCTATTTCCCACTGAATGCTCGGTAACGGGCGGGATGTATTCATTTCCGTTAGAATGCGTGACTTTCGTATACTTTTTTTCGCTGTCAATCCATACAACGCAAAGTTAAATCCACTCCTTATTTGTTTTGAAATCGTCCGCAGCTTGCGTGCGACTCAGCATGTATCTCTTTTCGCACTATAAGCGAGGATGAAAGCAATGTATGATAATTCTCCGCGAGTTAACTGTTTCGGAAAAGCACAAACCAACTTTTGCTCCTATATTGAAGTCTTCACCGATTCGTGCAGTTCCTTCAGCGCTTCGACTTCCGAACTTCCACCACCCCCCACCCTTTTTTTTACTCCCCCATCTGCAACTTTAAATATTCTTAGTTGCCTGGTGGGCAGATGAGATTAAGTTTGCAGGTATAACGTGGCAGCAGAAAGCACAGGACTGGGATTGGCGGAACATGGGAGGCCTTTGCCCTCCAGTGGGCGTAGTCAGGCTGATGATGATGATGATGATGAGTTGCCAGGTCATTCAAGCGAATATAGTTGCTCGACTGAGGTTAATTCCCTGACGAACAAATCCTTTCCTGCACTTTCCCAAACGCTTGCATAGGATTTGTCTGCACATGGTTTCATTTGTACAAAACGACCGTCATCTTTCATCGTCGGCATCATTACTTAGCCCTTAAATGTCCCCGTTGGGGTATTACCCAATGAAGGAGCATACATAAGAAAATGAAATGCTAAAACAGACATGAATAAAGTAAATACAATAAAAGTAATATATGGAAAGGAACGATGTGACATGCTAAGATAGTCGAAATACGCAAGTACTACAGGAACAACCATGCGCGCAAAGTAAACAAAAACTCCCACGGCTTGTCCCTCAGAAGTCTGTCAAAATACGCTGCTAATCAGCACTCAAAAAGTTTGTTAGTACATTTCGAAACCTGATGGGGTCACGTTCCATTACTACAAGGTCAGGTAAAATTTTCCGTTCCGCAAAGGCTACCGGTAAGAAAGAGTTAGTGAAGGATTTGGTACAGCCTTGAATTTTTCGAAGACTGAGGGTGTTTGACAGACGAAGTGAAGTGCGGGTTGGCGGACACAGAATCGTGTCACGGAAATGTGGGAAGTTATAATAAAACTTTTGAAAGAGGCATAGGAGATAGATTTTTCAGAAAAGTGCTAATGATTTGATGCCAAGGATGATTTCATGTTTGTAACACTTAGCCTGATAGTCATACTAGGATCTAATAAATGGCCTGCGTGCTTTTGGACTGCTTCCAAGCCGCTCAAT
>JALIZH010012378.1:102500-109306 GCA_030522465.1 Rhipicephalus appendiculatus | reverse complement strand
ATAGATTCCTTCTGTCATGAGACAATAATCAATGCTCGATTGCCTGTTTCCGACTTCCCACATGATCTGTCCCTCACACTTAGGCCCCGCGTTAACTATTTCAAGACTATGTTGCTCGCAGAGATCTAGCAATAACTTGCCATTGGAGTCTGAATATCCGTCAAGGTCATGTATGTGAGCATTCATGTCCCCTAGAAGGATTATTTCGGCATCATGACCAAATTCTTTAATATCGGTGCTTATGCATTTCACTATCTCCAGATTCTTTTCTCTGCAGTTATTCCCCGTCCACAAGTAAGCTACACCTAGCCACGTTTTCTTTCCACCTACTGTGCCCGAAACCCATAGGTGCTCTGAACACGTTTGCTTCACTCTATTCCATTTCGCTCTGCTATGAATTAGCATTCCAACACCCCCCACCTCTCCTTTCTGATATGATCCTGTTGCATCCTTCCCAAATATAATTGTCAATATGTGGTGGCTCTTCCAAGTCTCTAAGGTGTGTTTCTGTAACCGCATAAACACTTATCTGTTCCTTGTTTAACTGTCCCTCAATCTCTAACCATTTTGCCTTATTTTTGCCACCCTGCATGTTAATGTAACCAATTGCGACACGCGCCTTCTCCCTTCTTTTACCTTTTCTCTGGTTTTTCGCTATACTACCTGTCACAGAGTCCCCCCTGGTGGTTGTCCTCATTACACGCTACCCTGGACACCGAAGGGCCCGCGTGCCCCCCAAAAAAGCTACTGCGCGTCCTGCAAGTCGCCAACCCATTTCATGACCAACCCTCCTATTGAAGTGTATTCCGTCTCTTCGAAAACCACCCCACCTGTGCACCTCTCTGTTTATTTCCACTACCTCGATGCCTTTCTCTCGACTCATCTGCCATATCTCTTTCTTTGCGTCGACAACCGCTCTTTGCAGGTTGCCGTCACGCACCGGTACCTCCGGTATTGTGCATACCACTATCTGCACCTGAGGGGAAATGGCGCGCATGTCATCGACCCCTTTCGCCAATGTGGTCGCTAGTTCGGCTGATTCTTCATTCAAGACGTCGTTTAGACCTCCCGCAATTACCACGAGGTTACGTCCATTAGCTTTAGCTGCGAGTTTTGCGCTAGCTTGTCTCATCACTGATTCCAGCCTATGTCCCGGGAACGTCCCTATTAAAACTCGTTTGTCGCCGCGCTCCCCAGCAAAAAAGCCGGAATCCCAAGTGAGTGCGCCATCTCGCGGTAGCCGGGCGCGCGACGCGATGTACGTTTTTTTTGCTGGGGAGCGCGGCGATTGGGACGGCCGGAGAGAAACCCGCCGCGCGCCCGCCATCTCGGAGGCCATGACTGAGACATGGCCTTGGGCGCGTTGACGGAGCTGATCGCGGAGGCCTGGATTTAGAAGGCAGTAACATAAAACGGCCGCGCGGCTATCCAGTCCGGCCATAGTTATACATATATGGAAACATAAAATACAAAGCTTTTGTCAGTCGAAGTTGTTTTTCTTGTTGAATTAACTTTATTGTGGTACAGAGAACACGCACGTGAGACCCCGCGCCATCCGACTATAGTCCCACGTAGGGACCGCCATGCCATGCTTGGCGGCCCGACAATGGGCACTCTGGGCGGCCAGGATTTAGGGGTAGTTTGTTTAGAAGCGATTTTTGTCGTGGGCACATTGCCTATTGGGTACAGATGCCAGCTGGAGACTGTGACACAAAGAGAAACAATATCGCGCAAGAAAAGGGTGGTTTCTTCATCCCATTAAATTCAAACTGTCCTCATATTTATGCGAAATTGTTGTTGCCCTATATGTGTTCAAACAATACAGGTATCCGATGTGTTTATACAAGAAAACGTAAAGTCCGGCTAGTTGGTCTTGATTCATGACTATAATGGAATTCCACAGCTTTATTGCATACGAGACATGCGCAAAGAAAAAGTAGTTATGAGCGAAAGAAGGAAAGAAAAAATTGGGGGACCCTTAAGCTTCGCCTTTATGAGTTGAACGCGATAGCGATATCCCGTCCCTACTGCGTACTTCAATCACTTAGTGCATACTATGTAATGGGTAGTATGGTTTAAACCAGGAGAAATTATGCGCGGCAAATGTGGGAAATGTTTTCGAACTTGCTATGCACCCACTACGTGGTGTTAAGGGAATAGGCGCAGTAAGGTGTGTGCCGTTTGTAATGGGTGGCTGGCTTTAAACTATGGAATCGTTATGATAGTCACATATTCTGACGCCCGATGGCAATTTACGCTTGTACCACGCAATATTCCTGGGATATGACATGTTATATTGCGACGCCTATATAAAGTACGCTTGCGTTTGCGAAGCATGGAAGTTATTTTCACTGCATTTCCAAGCAGAGGAAGTTATTTTCACAGTATATCCAAGCAGAGGCATGACTGTGTGGTAGAACACCTGCTTGCCACGCAGACGACCCGGGTTCGATCCTCACTCGGACCCGCAAATGTTTATTATTTATTTTATTTGCATCTTTCTCGATTTTTCGGTCACGGACAAGATGATGATTTTTCGGTTACGGACAAGATAATTTTTCGCTCACAACCAATGACGCCGACGCCGGAATTTCTGCGAAACGAGCTCTTTAACGCTATCGCGTTAAAAAATTTTAAGATGTACCTCAATATGTCTACCGCCTGTGCTTGGCTTTGAGGAATTCAACTTCTTTACCACTCAAGGTGATATAAGGCTGACTGATACACTGCTCTCTATATCTGTTAACAGGGTACGTCTCTAGGATGTTTTTTGTTCGTGTTACTGTGCCTATATCACTTCCGTCTTGCTAAACAGTGGCTTGCATTGATGCTCTGTGCAATGGGCATCCAAGTTTGATAATCGGTCATTCTTTTCGCATTTCCTCTGGTGCTACCTTAATCTAAAATTTGCGCACCTACCAGTCTGACCTATGTAACTATTGCCGCATGACAGAGGAATCTTGTACACTACTTCTGTAGTACAAGGAAGGAAGGTGCTTCTGTTTTTCACACCACATTCACCTTTCTTTTTGGTTTTGCCTTCTGCCCTACGGTCAATACGCGCGCAAATGCTGCCCAGCTTCCTGGGAACCGTAAAAACCACTTTCACATCATATTTGGATGCGACATTCTTAATGTTTTGCCCCATCTTGTGAACGTGTGGCAGCGGGGCGATGCGGCTTTCATTTACTTCCTCACGGTCTTCGCGTTCACTGGATTGCTTGATCCATCTCGCCACCTTCTCACAAGATCTAGTGACCACATAATCTGGAAACCCTACTTTTTGCAACCTCTGCATCTGAGCATGAACACTGCTCTGCACCGTGTGTACACACGACTTGGACACGGCCGCCCGTACCAAAAATGTAGCCAACCCATCTTTAATCACTTTGGAGTCTGCTGATGTTTAAGGTAAAAGAGGCTTTTGCGACCTGGGCACGTACTGGTGCTCCCTTAATCTAACATTTGCGCACCTACCAGTCTGACCGATGCAACTATTGCCGCATGACAGAGGAATCTTGTACACTACTTCTGTAGTACAAGGAATGAAGGTGCTTCTGTGTTTCACACCACATTCACCTTTCTTTTTGGTTTTGCCTTCTGCCCTGCGATCAACACGCGCGCAAATGCGGCAGAACGCGCGCGTGTTGGGCGGGTTTCTGCCGCTAGTGAGTACGTACCCTTAGAGGTAGCGACGTCGCGGTTTAGGATACGTGTGAACGCATGTGTGCTAAGCATTGTCTTTGATGACCGGTGTGTGCTGTCTCGCATGCTTGCTTTGCAATCCGGCCACAACGTGTTTTGGGCACATGATTTAACGGCCGCCCAGTTATGTCGCCTTGCGGTCAACTTCATGTAACATACGAAGTCGTACAAATCTACGAAATTTTTCAGCGCCTTGTCAAATGTCGTCGTTGTCAATGTTTTATTTGTAAGACTTAACGTACACATTCGCTGTTGCGCTCGTTCAGCAGTATCTTAACTAAAGTCATGGCTCAGTGAATGCACTAGTTAGGATTTGTCATACTGCATGCTATATTCTCAATCGACATAATGCTCGATCACTTCTGTGCAAAACAAACCAGCGAAGTGCATGTTGGTCGCAGCTAGTGAAGTACCACGCTGGGCGCTCAAGTGAAAATCCAGACAACGCCCAGAGTGCATCCAGACGACAAAGTTGAAAGACGTGGGAGTCATTGTGCCAATGTGGGAGTCATATTTTGCGACTACCATGGAGCTCAAATGAACCTCTGAGACGCACCAACATAGAATCGCAAATCCCATGACTCCCTTTTCACTCTATCATCTAAGTGTAGTCGATGCTATGGGGGCGCAACTACATTAGACGCAGACCATAAACTTCTCGGGTAAACCTGCTTTTTTTATTATCGTTAGAATAACAGAATCTTTTTCATTAGGATTGTTCCATTTAAAATTGTCACTGAAAGCGCGTACTATAAATGCGTCTTGTACTTCAATGCTTAAACGATCGTTCGGTACAGAGACAGAGTACAAACTCGAAAGACCGTCACATACACGCAGGATTAAGCTATAAATAAGGTTCAAGCGCGAGTTCACAGCCTCGCTTTCATTTGGCTCGGAAAAATCATAAAACAAATTAAAAAAAACATACTCTAGTGTCTAACCACCGGCATGTCACTTCGCGAATTGTCGCGCAACAAATTTTCGCGAAACAATATTTACAACCACTGCGCAAATATGCAGGGCAACCGGCAGCTAACAGACAATCCGGCAGGAGCAGCTCAGAAGTCCTCCTGGATGTACATCTGCTCCTGTCCGAACTCTTGCTTCATGTACTCTTCGTAGTTGTTCTCGGCACCCTCGGTGCGCTGCAGCCAGTCAATCTCCGGGGGCAGGCGGTAGCGTTTGTCCGCCATCACTATCACCACTGGCCTAACCCGGTGGTGAAAGATGCCCTGCGAACAGTGGCACAGTATTACGAGTATAATAATGTGCAGGTGAAGAGTGCTGGTGGCGTCCAAAACGTTCAACTAATAAAAGCAGCGTTTCGCCTGCAGCAAGAATTCCGGGCAGGTGGGTGATCCAATTTTTGGCTAACTTCGTTAAGAATGACATCAATTATTGTTAATAAATATAATAATATCTGGGGTTTTACGTCCCAAAACCACGATATGATTATGAGAGACGCCGTAGTGGAGGGCTCCGGAAATTTTGACCATCTGGTGTTCTTTAACGTGCACTGACATCGCACAGTACACGGGCCTCTACCATTTCGCCTCCATCGAAATGCGACCGCCGCGGCCGGGATCGAACCCGCGACCTTCGGGTCAGCAGCCGAGCACCGTAGCCACTGATCCACCGAGGCGGACCATCAATTATTGTTTGAATTCAACTTCGCTAAGAGGGACATCAGTGAAACGCACACTGAATTAACACTTGCGTACACAAAATATAGTAGAAACTTGGAGGGCGCTTGAGCTTTGCGTTTAAGACTTGAACGCGATAGCGTAATCGAGCCCCGCGCGCATTGCCTTACAGCGCGCCGCAAGTAAAGCAACCATTGGGTGCTAACATTGAACGAATAAACAGGGCAAAAATACGAGCACGAGGAAGAGAAACGACAGACAACGGCGCTGACTCGCAACTAAAATTTTATGTCGAGACGAACAGAATAAATAAATAGCATCTGGAGAAGCCTAACAACAAACAACCATTACGCGTGCTCAAGGAAACAGAAGTAGCAAAAAACAAGAAACCTATGTGGCTGACTAGACATGAACATGAAGCAAATTATCCCCGAGGTATGACACTTCTGCCAGTGATGACTCGTGCTTGTGACACTTCTGCCTGTGTGTTTGCGTCATGTTCATGTTTAATCAGCTACTCGGGTTTTCTTGGCTAATCAGCTACTTGGGTTTTTCTTTGCAACTATCCTAGAATGCCACTAAGTAGTTGCGAAGTGACCACTACGCCAGCGTTATTCCTTTCGCAAAGTGGCGAAGTGCCTCCTGCGCGTCCGTAAGGTGCCGCGCGCACATGCATACTTTGTAAGGGGTGGGCAGGTGTTAGCCACCCACTCTTTGGGCAGTTCACATATTTTTACGCCTGCTGAAATTCTGCGATTCTGCCATGCAATACTGCATGCGTTAAGGGGACTCCTACTATAAGAATTCTCATAGCGTTTTCTTTTTTTTTCATGAAGCCGATTCAGGCCTTAGAATGGCTCCTTGGTAGAACACCTGCTTGCCCATGGAAAAAGGCCTGGACTCGATTGTCACTTGCAACGAAGATATTTTTATTATTTATTTATAAATATATCTTCCGCTCGCGGACAACTGCGATTTTTTCCTTCGCAGCCAACGCTGGCGCTTCTGACACCGTAATTTCTGCGAAACGAGCTCTTTAAGGCTATCGCGTTGAAAGGTTGGAGACATAAGCATTAAAACACGTATTAAGTGATACAGAAAAAGCTCGTTATTTCTAACCCCATTATTTGGGAAAATCGGATAATTCAGACGTGTTCTGTAGTCCCGGTGAGCACATGTAGTTTTTAATGGTATCACTCTCGTGAATTTGGTCATATTTGGCCGCAACATGGTTAATTCGGACGATCCCCTGGGTGCGCCAAGCGCGAAGCGGAGCAAATCTGCGATGCAAAGGAGTGAAAGCAGAGCTCGCGTACAACCCAAAAGGCTGCGGGCCTTCAGAAAAGCCTAGTTGCCATCCATGATTCTGCATTAACGGGTCAGGTTTATTCAACAGCAGGTGCGGCACTCACAAGTTTCGGTACGGCTATGTGCATAGGCCGCGTGCGTGCCTTCAGA
>JALIZH010012378.1:10000-97500 GCA_030522465.1 Rhipicephalus appendiculatus | reverse complement strand
ATAAACACTTTTCATTCCTTGGTACAACTCGTCTGTATAAGTGATATCCCACTTGCCTGGTACTTGGGGTGCGTTTGAAGAACCAGGAGGCCGATGTTCCTCGCTATGTACGCCCAGATGTCGTATAGAAAACTCGGTGCGTTCGTGAAGATTCCTATAGCTTCAATCACTCGCTCTCTTGGGATCATATAGGCCTAACAAAACAAAAAAAAAAACACGATGAAAATTAGTGGACATCTGGAGAAAATAATTTCGCACCACTGCACTTCGGACACATCAACAGATTAAGATACACGCTGAACCGAGGCGATATTTAATTTACATTTTTCTTTTTTTTTTCTAGAATAAGCAGGCTGACGCTCAATCAGTATTGTATATCCCGAGGTACAGCAAAAAAAAAAGTTAATACGATGTGCCCCTGTCGCGCAAAAACTTGAACATGCTTGTTATATTGGTTCTCAAAATGTTTATACTGGCGCCTTGTTTGAGTATTAAGTGATTGAGTGTTCAGGCAGGTGGTTGTAGGCTTCTTTCCCCGCAGTACGTCACAAATGTCTCGTTTGAAGTAGACGCTTGAGGAGCAGCCACCGCACAACGTTCCCACATGGTTTCTCATATTCCGAAAGCACAGTGCTCTGTATACCACTTTATTTACGCTACGACATTTCAAAACCAACAATGCAAGTCCGCACTTTCAAGAGAAAGAATATGTTAAACATTCATTTTAAGTGGTACAGGATTTCCATGCTTTGCCGCGATGTGACGTTGAAACCCTGTTACTCTTATAGTTCAAGTCGATTACTTCTAAGACCAGGTGGTGAAAGTTGAGCCGCTTACGTTGACCTGCGTCTCGGCAATGACGCGCGTGATGGAGGGCTCCTCGGTGACGAGACCGAGGTCGCCGATGCAGGCGGGCGCGGGGACGTAGTCGACGAAGTAGCCCTCGTTGAAGAAGAACAGCGCTGACGCCGAGTTGGGCAGCGCCCCGTCACCACGCTCCTCGTATTCGCCTTCAATCTGCGGACGTCACCATATCAAAAATACACAGATGACCATGGCATCCACACCACATGAATAGGTGTAACTGAGATACATGAATTGTGTCTGTCTCCTTGTTTCTTAAACATACAATTGACTGCTGTGTTCACTAGATGTTCGAAATATATATCAAGCGTGCATGTATACGACGGGCGAAGTGTGTGCCCTCAATGCCAAGTGAACGCTTATTGTAGTTTATACCCGAAGAAAAGTGGTACGGCGCTACTTTAGGAAATATATCACTTGGCACATGAAGCGCGACTGTTGCAATAAAGTGTAAAAAAGACGAATAGCAGCACAGCGTTAAGGGTTGCATGGATTCCGCAATAAACGAACGAAAGCACTTTCGTAAACGAACTTTCTGGTACATACCGTACATCCCTTCTCACTGCTTTAGAACCAATACCTGCATGCCACCTATTGTTTGGCTCACATGCACTTCTCACTGCACTTCGTGCACTTCTCAAGGCTACCCTTGTATATATATAGCTTTTTACTCGACCTATTTCCTGCACTTCACTGGAATAAACCATTCATTCATTCATTCATTCATTCATTCATTCATTCATTCATTCATTCATTCATCTATTCATTCATTAATATGAGCATAACTTGCACCTCTGCTTTCCAAAAAGTTTTGTGAATGCTCCCGGATTGCATATTTGGATTCAATGTTGTTTGTGCAAGCGTGAACGCATAAAATGGTTAAAGAGAGAATACTGACCTTCAATATGCCGGAATAGGTCAGTATGATGGGATTCTCTTCCTCCCGCTCCACGATGACTTCGGTGGGAGCGAAGGACACCGGTCGGATTTTAATCTGGAGGAAAGGTTACACACACCAGAGTTTAGCATAATCACGCAGCAGTCAGAACAATCACGAGTTCATATAGAGTCGGCTATAAGCAACGCCGCCGTGTTAAGCGTAATCATGAAGCCGTTGGAACAATCCCGAGTTCTTACCTAGTATAGAGCCATCTATACGCAACGCCGCTGTTACGTTGATGCCACCATAGATGCCTAGCTCCGTTTACTCACCGCTAGAAATTGGCGTATGCTGTCAGAGTTGATCCACGGAATGACCCGAAGCATGGCAATCGGTTTGTAGCTGGTGGGCAAGCTACACGCCTCGGACAAGATCTCCATGTGCCGATGCTGCAGAGCCTGCGTGTAACATAAAAAAGGAGACGAGATGAGTCGACAACACGCATTGTTTCGCGGGCAGCTATCGGCGTCTGATCGACGTTCTAAAACTTACTTCTAAGACAGAGAGCTGAATGAGGCCATCATTTCCCTCGAGGCCCCGCAGACCAACTTAAAGATTGCTCTTTGCAGCGTTTTTACTGGCATAAGAATTGGCGAGATGAATAACCCGTTCTGATCCTTCCTATTATTTTGCAACCCTCGAAATACTATACACGTTATCGACGATTTCTCGGAAGCAGGATGACACGTGGTCAGAGAGACAGGCTGAGAAAGTCTCAAGGGTGCCTTTGGAGGCCGCTAACGGGGAAGCGTGGCCGTTAATACGTGGCAAGATGCGACGTCTATCTAAAGGGTGTCATGCTTGTCTCCTAAAACCAATTTCGTTGCCAAAGACTGTTTTCGACACCCTTGGTGTCGACATGACTTGTTCTGCTTTCTCGTACAGCCTCTGGACTCCGGTACCTCTGAATTGCCGTTCACTATTTGTCGAATTTCTTGGAGGTCGCTGATGTGCCTTTTTTTTTTTTTAGCGTTAACCTATATCTAAGTACACGGGCTTGAATCATTTTCGCCGCCTTCGAAAATTCAGAAGCCGCGGCCGCGATGTTGTGCCTTCTATTCCCGCCAGCAATATCGCGCAATGATAACGCGTGAAGCTCCTCTAAAATATCACTGTAGGACGTATCGTAACTGTCGGTAAGAATTTGTCTTTCCTTGTCATTATATTGTTCAGTCCGGTAAACATTCAGAGATTTCTCTATGCTTTCTTGAATTCATAGTTTCACTTGACTCCGGTATCTTACAGAAAAATTCAGCCCCACCATCGCCACCCTTCTCTTTCATCTACCTATTGTGCGGACATAGAAACATAGAACATAGCATAAATGTGTTGTGGCGACGCAACAAGAGCTGGCTGTACAGCCAGACATGTTCCAAGTTAAGCAAGTTCCTCCCCAATGACATTGCTAGCAATGGAGGAGGAGCAGTTGAAAATTTCATACGTTTGTGTGCTTCTATAGGAGCTCCTTGAGAGGGGTGATAATATCATAAATGTTAGTGTACTAGTGGTAATACAGTAAGTATGTGATGTTGTAAGTGGAAGTAATAAACTTAGTTTAAATTCTTGCCTTCATGGTACAGAAATAATATAACGATCATGATTGCCAGAACATTTTCGTACCCTTTGGATGCCTTTTTTTAAGTATACGTAAACATCAACTCAGTGGTAACGCCGATAGCGGCACAGTGAATGAATGGTACTCAGGACTTGTACGTTACGCCATATTCTCACACATTGTCTGACAGCGCGCGTATAAATTCAGTGACACCGAACTAAGCAGCGCAACACGATGGTTCTGTCAGCTACATCTTCGGCTCACAATTGGAATAGTCCCTATAATTATATGTGCTGGTGAGTAAAGGGCCTTCTCACGGAAGGAAGAAGGCTACGTAGCAGCGGTAATCCAAATAGCGACGACAATTAAGTCTTACAAGTTACAACAGTACTAGCAGACGTTTTACGTTCATAATGATCTAGCATAAGCTTTTGAATGTCAACTACGCTTTCATATGGAGACAGCGTGACTGAAGGCATTAATGTTCCAAAATAAAAAAAAATATTACCATTATATACCTTCGAAGCAAATACGAGTAATTAATACTAGCATTCATATGTTCACCAAAGGAGTGCTACACTAGAACTCGACTTTACAAATACATGCTTTGTATCCCTAAGTCCTTTTTTTTTCGCTGCTTGTGCTAACGCCAAGAAAAGCCTCTCCTGGCCGTACTTTTGCTTTTCGCGGGAAATATACGGGAGCAAGTACAGATGAAAAACACTTAGTGCTGGAAGAAACGCAGGTGCACCTGATCTCCGTGCTAGTCTCACCATGTTTAAGCTCTTGTAGTCTTCCGAATCGAGTACGCCGTCGCGCTGCATCTCGTTGATTTGCTTGCTCAGGTCGTTCAGGATCGTGGTGCTCGCCTGGCGGCTCCGGAACGAAACCATTATTCCTGGGAAGCGAGACTGAGAGACCGAGTATCCAAGTGAGTTCTCCTGGTGACTCCGTCTGGCCATAATCACATTTTTATTTCAATCCAGCTGAATTAATTGTGACAGTGGAAGGAAACTTTTCACCGGCAACCACTGGCATGAGTTGTGTTTTACATTAGGGGAGCCAAGTACCATCCCAGCGACTACCCCCTCGCTTTCCTATTGTCGAGTCCGCAAAAAATAAAACTCGCTTCGCCATTAATGCAAAAATAGAAATGAGATGATGTGCAGCCTACGACGGCCTGGCTCTGGTCCCTGGTATTACAGAGTAACAGTGGGAAGCAAGCTGTTCTTGGCAAGCATTATCAGAATTTTAGGCGGTTGTTGTCGTCAAAAACCTGCATGACCATAACTGCGCCCATTAAACAATGACGCTGCACCTCCTAATGAGTAAAGGTGTGCGGCAGACTTGGTGCTCCTTTAGATTAGGGAAGGCAACCTGCATCACCCCCCCCCCCCTCCCCATTTCACTAATGTACTGCTGGGCCCACAACCAGCCTATGAAAATCTACGTCAATGGCTGTTGCATCGACTAAAAGCAGCGCTTCATTCAATATATTAGCTCTCGTCTCAGTCTTATCTTTCTGCATGAACCCTGGCTGTAGTCTTTCAATTTTCGTAAAATTTAGCCGATTTTTCAGGCATTTCAATATGGCTTCAAGTTAATGTGCTCACAAGAAAATCAATACAGGCTGGATTACCTCCCCATAAAAAGTGAATCTCGACACAGGTGGGAACTAATTACAGAACAAGCGGTTCATTTGTTCGCTATTTTTTCAGATATTTCTATGTCTGTCTCCGCGAAATCTCTTACTCGTTTCGCAGCTTCAAAAAAAAAAAAAAAACTTTGTGGCTACCACAGCAACTCCTCCTAAAAGCAGACGTATGATTTCACTCTATATCGTTCTATGCTTTCCAGTGATGTCATCTACGTGCTTCTCTGCATGGTATTGTGCCTGGCGTAATTATGTTTCTGTTTAGACGTCTGCTCCCGACAGTTTATCCTATCGAGTAAGCCTTTTATTAATCTGTCATACTTGATATTACGAACTTTATGAACGCCCTTCATATTAACTCAGTGCATCCGCTTTCACACAAAGGTTCTGTTACCGCTACGCTGTTCCAGCGAGCGAAAATCATTTGTACAAGTCACGAGGACTACAAGCGTGATAGCGAGGATATTTGAAGAGTAAAAATGTGCGGATACCGCCCCGTCGTTCTTCGCTTCGGTGCAGAATTAACTGTCACTACTGTCTCTGAAAAAAGTGAACGGTCATCCCTTATGTATCAGAAACAAGTGAAACCACCACCCGTATCATGCGCAGGTATGGCGTAGCAATTTTGCATGCACCAACACGGAAGCTAAGAAATGGTTTAGTCATCGTAAAGTGGAAGTTGCCAAGCGGAAGTTTGCCCAGTGTAGTTTACGCCATAAATGTGGCAACAAGTAGATCAGTGAGACAGGTGACTTCAAGAAAAATTTCCCCATCTCCCGCTAAAGGGAACCATGTGTGGATGCGAAGCAGCGGGGAGATGGTAAGCTTGAGCGGGAGAAACGTCGCCGCTCTCGTTTCGCGGCAGCGTCCCGGGCGCTCATCGCGGCGCTGCACAGGGAGAGAATGAGGCGCGCTCCGTCATTTTTATACCGCGGAACTACCAGCGGAGTATGCAGCTGTCGCAGCACCTGTCGCGCGCCGCTCCGTAGAGAATTCCGAGAGGAGAGAACGGGGGAACGTATATGATGCGTATGCACGCGGGAGCCGCTCCGTAGAGTAGATGATTCCTACAGCAGATAAAGGGGGTGAGCGTAGGAGAGAGGGGGAGAGGACGCGCATGGGCTGCGGGACGCCGCTTCGTAGAGTAGACGATTCCTAGAGTAGAGAAAGGGGGTTGGCTTAGGATAGGAAAGAGAGGGGGAGGGGACGCGCATGTGCTGTGGGGGTGTAGGACGCGGGACGCGGGCGCCGCTCCGTAGAGTATTCCTAGAGGAGAGAAAGGGGGTGAGCGTAGGAGAGGAGAGAGACGGACTAAGTCCCCGTCCCCCCCCAAACACATGCAAGCAAGATCGAGGAATGGAGTCAACCTGGGCGACACACACCACCCGCCTAGCCATTGCTAAGCAGCCTCTCTGTGCTCTCGGCCATGACTCTGGTGACTGTAGTGGGTGGTTGACGGCCTTATATTGTACTACAGTGTTCTGGTTCGCATAGTGGGTGCTTCCCTACTTCCTGAAAGTGGCGGGACGCGGGACGGACGCGGGACGGACGCGGGAGGGACGGACATAGCCCCGAGCATAAGATGCTTCGCATCTAAAAAGTGAAGCAACACGAACATTACTTGAGGAAGTGGTACGTCGCCTCGAATGCTCTCGCTGAACACGTAGAATCTACAGGCCGCAAAATCGACTGGCCAAGTGAGCGTGTTCTGGCCAAAGAAAAGAAGCTTTCATCAAGCCTGCTCCTGGAATCCCTCCATATACAGACAACTGCGCATACGTTGAACAGAAGTGATAAGATGCTTCCGTCAATTTACTCTGGCTGCTTACGTCACGTACTTCGTGCGTACTGAGATACGTTGTGCCACTCATAGCTTTTATCGCGAACAAGGCCCCCGTGGGGAGATAAAACGTAAGCAAATATTGTGTTCTTTTAGATGCGAAGCATCTTATGCTCGGGGCTATGTCCGTCCCTCCCGCATCCATCCCGCGTCCCGCGTCCGGCCACTTTCATGAAGTAGGGAAGCACCCACTATGCGAACCAGAACACTGTAGTACAATATAAGGCCGTCAACCACCACTACAGTCACCAGAGTCATGGCCGAGAGCACAGAGAGGCTGCTTAGCAATGGCTAGGCAGGTGGTGTGTGTCGCCCAGGTTGACTCCATTCCTCGATATTGCTTGCAAGTGCTTGAGGGGGAGGGGCTTAGTCCTTCCCGCATCCCACACCGCCACAGCGCATGCGCGTCTCCTCCCCCCCTCTCTCTCTCCTCTCCTACGCTCACGCCCTTTCTCTCCTCTCGGAATACTCTACGGAGCGGCGCCCGCGTCCTACACCCCCCACAGCGCATGCGCGTCCCCTCCCCCTCTCTCTCCTCTCCTAAGCTCACCCCCCTTTCTCTCCTCTAGGAATCCTCTACTCCACGGAGCGGCCCCCCACACCCCGACAGCGGATGCGCGTCCCCTCTCCTACGCTCACCCCCTTTCTCTACCCTAGGAATCATCTGCGGAGCGGCGCCCGCGTCCGACATCCCCACAGCGCATGCGCGTCCTCTCCCCCTCTCTCCTACGCTCACCCCCCTTTCTCTGCTGTAGGAATCCTCTACTCTACGGAGCGGCGCCCGCGTCCGACATCCCCACAGCGCATGCGCGTCATCTACCCCTCTCTCCTACGCTCACCCCCTTTCTCTACTCTACGGAGCGGCTCCCGCGTCCCACACCCCCCACAGCGCATACGCATCCCCTCTCTCTCTCCTCTCCTACGGTTCCCCCCCGTTCTATCCTCTAGGAATCCTCTACGGAGCGGCGCGACAGGTGGTGCGACAGCTGAAGGCACCACGGTAGTTCCGCGGTATAAAAATGACGGAGCGCGCCTCATTCTCACTCCTGTGCAGCGCCGCGGTGAGCGCCCGGGCCGCTGCCGCGATACAAGAGCGGCGACGTTTCTGCTTCGCATCCACACATGGTTCCCTTTAGCGGGAGATGGGGAAGTTTTTTTTGGTTGGTGTATCCTTTCGCGTTTACATCCATTATTATTTACGATTACTTATTAGAGTATTAGCGCGATAGCACTAGATAGCGCGTCTCGCAGAAATTATGGCGTCGGCCTCGTTCATTGTGAGCGACAAATCAGTGTTGTCTGTGAGCACAAATTCGCGATAGATGCAACTGTGAGCTTTTCGTCTTTCTGGACACAGGTTCGCCCACCAAGGAGATCAGTGATTATCGTCTGGACTGCTGCTTTCTTCGCAGACACAACCACGCGTCCGTATCGTGTGTTGCATATGTGAAGTAGTGAACTAATAAAATTTTGATCCTGGGTGTCTTTGGGGCGTAAATGCGGTGTTCGGGTACCAGTGGCGTAGCCAGGGGGTAACACACCGAGCCCGTGCCCCCCCCCCCCCCGAAATTTTTTTTCGCCACGGCATAGCGCTAAATGACCATTTGCCTGCCCTGCTCCCCTTTCTGATCAAGGAGTTACCCCCCGCCCCCACCTCCGAAAAAAAATTCTGCCTACGTCCATGTCGGGTACAGTTCGGGTGCTCGCCATTGTCTGTAGAACGCAGCCGACTAACGACGCACGTGTATCTCGGCGAGCTTCTGGAGGACGAGCAGCCGGTTGATAGTGGCGCGTCCGCGGATCTCCATGGCAATGTCGGCCGAGTCGACAAACTTCCAGACATTTCTCTGGACCTCCTCTTCGCCGATGACAATGGCGTGGCCCGCCTCGTACGCTGAGTAGATGACAGCGTCCAGGGTCCTGTGGATCAGCTCCGCACACCGGACCAGAAGCAGCTGCGACACATTGGCAGGTGCACTTCGCTTTGAATGGAGAATGAGGGAAGAACTTGGCCGCACAGAAAAGTCGCTTCTAACATGCCAAAGCAAGTACTCTAAATATTTTAAAAAAAGCAAATTGCAAATGAAGCCGCAAACATTAAGCACTCAACCTAGTTCATCGTGA
The DNA here is from genome assembly GCA_030522465.1 of Rhipicephalus appendiculatus. Lineage (NCBI taxonomy): Eukaryota > Metazoa > Arthropoda > Arachnida > Ixodida > Ixodidae > Rhipicephalus > Rhipicephalus appendiculatus. Next base: position 88,523 of record JALIZH010012378.1, on the reverse strand, counting down.
TGTCATAAATTTCAGCCTATTCAATTTTGGTCGCTATAAAAATGAATGTATCTTAAAAAAGTCAGTTTCGCTACTAGGGCGAAGCAATGAATGCGATAGCAAGAAACTATTTTTTCACAAGAAGAACGTCAAGCAGCTCGATACTTGCAACGCGCCGCCGCAGCACAAAGAAGGACGCTCGAAAAGGACGCATAGGTATACACAGGACAAGCGAGAACTAACAACTGTCGCAGTTGTTACGTGTTTGTATTTGAGCAACGCGCTGCGAGTGTCCACAATGAAGCCGACGATGTTGTTGTTGTTGCCTCTGACATGGCTCATGCCCACTCGGGGGGGATTGGCCAAGGAATGATTATATGATTATATGACTTTTCGACGCTGTTTGATACTTCTTTTTCTTTTAAACTACGGCACGTGGAGTGACCCCTCTGCGTCTCCTGCCACGCGTGGCGTCTGACGCCAAGTGTGCCCGGTGTTCTTTTTTTTTTTCGTTCTACATCATGAGTGGTACAGAAGGGAGCCACTTTTACGTGCGCGTCTCAAGGGCAGTTTTGAATTTGAAAAAAAACTGTAAAAGCGTTGCGTGATAGAAAACATGCTCAAGCTGTTCCGAGATCTGCGTTCCGCGAGCGGCAAATGGTGCATATGAATAGCTCGCCGTTATTTCGCTGGCACGAGCATGGCGTGTGGCTGTGTTGGCTAGCGCAGCAGGCTGCGGAGCGAGGGGTCGCTGGTTCGAATCCCCGGATAGGTGGTTAAATTCTTTTCTATTTATTTATTTTTCTTTATGCCTTTTTTATATATACACATACATATACATATCCGGGACATGACGGCGTCGACAGACGGCGACGGCAAAAATCAGCCGAGAGTGTCCATATAATTGCTATCGCAATAAAAGTCATATACAGAATACGTTACGATGCAAAAAATTTTGCCTGAGCCCCTTTAACAATTATTATTAGGATTCTACGTCCATAAACAGTGACATGATCATGGGGCACACCGTAGTGGAGTGTTTCGGAAATTTCAATCACCTGGGGTTCTTTAACGTGAACATAAATCTAAGTACACGGGCATCTAGCATTTCCGCCTTCATCGAAAATGCAGCCGCCTCTGTCGGGGTTCGATCCCGCGACGACTGGCTCAGCAGTTGAGTGCCAAAACCTTTCGACCACCACGACATATCGGGCCTCCTTGGCCCCACAAAAAGAAAAAAAAAAGTAGGTCCGATAAGTTAACATTTGAGCACTAACGAAGACTATACGGTGTGTGTGAGCGGCCACATAGTTCAATCAAGTTCACTTTTTTCATGCATGCACGAGTAGGGTACATAAATTCAGTTTTTCACAGGTACACAACAGTCACAGGTGCACTACAGTAGGGTACGTATGCGAATGCTCAGTCAATGCGCACGCACCTCGACGTATTTGATGGCGTGCGTGAAGCGGGCGGAGATGACGACAACGAAGAGGATGCCCAGCATCTGTTCGTAGCTGGCGCCAGCGCTCACAAAGTGCACGATCACGTGCACCAGATACACCAACATGCCCGAAGCCAGCAGAATGAGGTCTAGTTTGTTGTAGTTATCCAGGTTGACCACCTTCTGACCGTACGCCGACAGCTGCGAATCAATATGTTCACCTCCACAGCTGTTGCCGAATGGCTGTTACGTTCACTCTCCCTCAAGGAGGTACGAGATGTCCGAAAAGTACTTATTGAGGCCTTGTTTATCTTATGATATTTCTGACAGGTTAGAACAAAAAGTACTGCCTCACAATGGACGTAGACAAATACAAGCTTCAGCTGCATTTGTGATTGTAACGCGCGTTTTTTTTTTTCAGACACTAAAGATTATAATGCAAGTTCTATGACAGTCAAGAAGCTGTGTCCGCACGCGTAACTTATGTCTACCGATGTCCGTCGAGATAGAGTTCCCTAGAACTCGCGACCACGCCCTTATGAAAAAGTTCGCAGTTGCTCCTCAAGCTACAAGCCACCCCCTCCCCCCTTCACCGCTTCATGCCCCTTCGCCCGACGAAAGACGGGCGAGGTGATTCCTCTCTTCATCAGGAGCATTGACTGCAAGCCATTGGGTAGCGGGAGGAGGTCGTTGCGAACATCGCGGAAGAGCAGCCAATATGTCCATCTCCCTTTGTCCCAGGCTTTTAAACACATGAGGCGCTTACTCCTTGGACTAGCACTTGAATATTTAAATTGTTGTACTTCAGTCAGCACGACTTCCTACATCTTAGAGAACTTATCGCATACCGCTCCAAAGCGCAATACGCTGAGGAACCTCTCGCAACTGGGGCCATAAGGGACGTGCATTGGCGCCTCTACCTGCGCTGTCAAAAAGATGGCACGCCGAATCCTCGCTGTGGCTAGGTATTTCGCAGAACAGCAGCTGTTAAGACTGCACCATGAAACGCATCGTGCGCCGACTGTGCGAACCACAGCCACTAACTTCGTACTTCATTGGCGCCTCATTTGTACGGCCAAGAACATCGCGTACCGACTCCTGAGGTACACAGACGAATTGCCGTCCATAAGCGCGCGTGATACAATTCAGGCGCACGTGGAGTGGTGCTCGGTAACGCGGAAAGATGATAGTGCGAGCGAAATGGCTAAAATGACACTAACGAAATTAGGTATCCAGTTATGGACTACTGAACATGTGGATTGTGAGCATTACCACATGTATTTCAAGCTAATTTTTCCGAATAAACTTAAGAGCGAGTTTTACGAGCTTGTTCATTCAATGGGTTTCATTTGTTCATCGCTCCGATATAATTAACGGCTTAAGGATTGTGTTGCGTATTAGCCCTCGGTTGTTCAAACGTGCAATAACGCTAATTATTTGTGTTCTTGCTTTAAAGAATTTCTTTTCAAATGGCTTGCATACTGATGCGCATACAAAGCTCCGCACATTTTTCGTGCACTGTGTGGATGAATAAATAACGCAGCATGATTACAAAACAGTATTAAGCTCGTTAAGGCAAACGAGCTGAATAGCTTACTTCCTTGTGTGACATGGGTACCTTTTCGGTAGCCCGCGTATTTATACTCGTGTACTTGGGTATCTTAGTCTTACAAACTATTGCGTTTGAATACTGTTCATAGAACAAAGTTTTCTGCAGAACTGACCATAGTGGCGACCTCGACAAAGAAGCCCAGCTGGTAGAGGAGTTCGACGAGCATGATGATGGTGAAGTATCGCTCGTCGCTGTAGATGGCGGCGCGCAGCAGTCCCACCAGCAGGAGCACGAAGGCCAACGTGGTGTTGGTGATGATCACCTCGTAGCACTCGTGCTCGAACAGGTCCATGAGGCGTTCGTTGAGCGGCTTGACCACCTTCTCGGACAGCGACACCGACTCGTCGTCCAGCTCGGTCTCCTCATGGCGTTGTTCGCCCAGCCGGTCTTTCTGCAAACGCGACGTAGAGGGAAGTTCGCTACAGTCAACGATCGCACTTCGGCGACGTGTCTCTAAATAACCTAACTTGTCTTAGCCAGAACTAGCCTACCAAACCTAGGTAACGAAACACCTAGCTTTGCGACCACATATGCACATGGGAAAGAAATAGTTCACATTTCTCTGGATAAGTGCCACTTGCTGCTCTGGGACTAAAAAGTGCGAGATTCGCCGCCTGATATATTCAGAAAAAGATGCAGTTTCGCTTGAATGCTGTAGTACCGACAGCGGACAGCGCTCGTAAAATATCACTCGATGGCACGAAATAAGGGTCCCGATTGTGTCGCCAGTATTGAACTTCAGGTACAAAACTTATACTAAAATGTTTTTTTTTTTTTGCTAAGTATGGAACATTCTCTGGCCCATGTGTACCGTATTCGAGCGTCTACGCTTCGTCGGCTACTTGCGCACAGTGCCGAGTTGTCCACCGACAAGCGCGGCTCTGGCATCACAAGCTGTGGCCGGTTGTGTAATATTTCATTATCCGATAATTCGACGCACTAAAATATTAGATATTCTACTCGCGCGAGAGGCCTCATGAGCTTCTCATGAGACAGTAGTCAATCTTTATAGTGTCAGTTATCTTTTTTCTGCGCATTGGCTAGTGTCTCCTCGGAAACCACCCACGCACTTGCTATCATTTCCAACTATATCTGAAGGGACATCTGTGCTTAAAAAGCTTATTGCAAATGAATAACCTCGGTAAGCTTAATGTCGGACGCACAAATGCCATCGTGCACGATGACCATCTACGTAAAAATGTTATTGCACAACGCAAGCACCTCAATAGGTACTAAAAATACAGCCAGAAGTTGTCGAAGAAGTAACTCCATCTCCTTTGTACACTTTCTAGCGCGAGAATAAATTCTTCATTAATGCATTCGACACTAACATCAGAGGTATAATGTAGTGACTTACCACCCAGAGTATCCATTGTGGAATATCGACAAGTGAGCTGATGATATCGATGTCCAGGTATCTGACAAAGACAAAGTCATTATATCATTAGCGGAGGCCACCGTATTCCAAGTAGGACTTCATCGATCTCTTTTCCAGCTCAAGCTGGTACCTTACAATGATATAAGCTTAAAACATATACAATCGAGAGCAAAAGCTTAAGCATCAACTGGTTCGACAATTTTTTTTTCTCTGCAGCCAGGGTATGTTGGCGGAAATCGAGTTATGCAGCTAAAGCGCGCATGGTTTGCCAATGCAATGCAGTAAAACAACTCTACGCTTAAGAGCTTTGATAGGAGAAACTGTTTTTGATGCCGTGGTCCCTAAGCATTTCCTGGCGACGGTACTTGGCTGGAAGCAATGTCAAATGAAAAATATGGCTGTGACTGCTTGACGAACGACTCACATTTTCTTGTCGTATGGATACTGGAGCGCCGCAAGGAGGGCCATCATTGTCTGCTTGCGGACCACTCCTTGCCTGTGCTGCCGAGAGTAGCTCACCTGTGGGAAGAAAACGGTACTGTAGCCATGCAGTGTTGAAAATCAATGGATATTCAATCGCCCTGGCAGTCTTTTTCCTCAATGGTAAAACGAAGTGCAGCCCGAGTTTTCGAAGTCGACACCAATACAGCTGTTCGCACTTTCAGGATGAAAGCTGGTGACTACATTTATATCTGTACTACTGCTAGGAAAAGTCATGCCATGCATATGCTTAACATGCATGACTTAATCCTAAGTGATATTGCATGACATTACGAAAGGGAACTGCTCGACAATCTCGTTTCTTTGTAACAAGCACCTAATGAAACCAAGAAAGAAAACCAGGGAAGGGATAGTGGACATTATTTGTTGTTTTTCTTGACTGTGGTTTAATGTATTAACTTGAAATGAATTAACGTAGACAAAAAAAAATCATCCTTTCCGGCAGTGGAATCTTAACTCACACACCCTAATTACGTGTCCGATGCCCTAATGATTGAGCCACAAACGGAGGGCGCTCTCTCGTCAACTTAGTTAGGTATTAATGAGCACTTAATCACTGGGAGTGTTAGCCAGCGCCACTCGTAGTGAAGGTGGCGAGTGCGGAAAGTTCTTTTCGCTAAAGGGCGTGATGCCCTGCATGTAAGGTGCTGAGATGTGCTGCCTAATGGGTTGCGGAGCATATTTCTTTTCCCCACACACCCGTAATTTGTTCCAGAATCATGCTTTCCACTGCAAATAGTTGCGGTGGAAAAGAACTTTCTGCGCTTGGACGCGAAACAAGCATGCTGGACCTTCACGTTTGCGAAAACGGGCTGGAAATGCTTGGGACTCACCGATTCGATGCGCAGGACGTTTTCCACGGCGAGAATCTCGGCATGGTGCCTTCTGCGGGCGTTGCGGCCATGCGTCTTCTCGGTCTTCTGCGTAATAAAAGCAGAGTGTCTGTTAAGAAGTACATGTGCAGCACGAAATATTATTAATGGTTGTTAAAGACAATGAACTGACACGTGAACTTTCAATTTTTTAAATTTATGGTGTTGCTGTGTGTTATCGATGGAGCTTTATTGTTTTGCCATTTTCTATATGATACAAAATATGAAATCCGCTATATATTAATACCTTACATTTCATTAACACCTATCATTCATGTTATTGGTGATTAGGCTTTGTTTATTTTTAACTTCGCAGAGAAAGCGTCCAGGTAGATTGTGAGGCTACCAGTGTTTGTGAAAGGCAATTACTTTTATTGATAACGGAACACCAGCTGAGAGGTATTTCTGCAAAAGCATAAGAATACACGTATAAAGACATCCAGATCACCATTACATCAGAAATAGAATACCTTTCCCTGAAAGTAATAATTTATACAATATGAGTGTTAGCATAGCAATATTATTGTAACACATGAAGTGCCGCAGGGTGCGTGGCACCTGTCATTCTTTAAAATTCTTCTCTGAACAGTTATTGCCTCCTTTAAAGTTATGTGATCATCTTCATCTTAGCGTGTCTAAAAACTAAAATAAATGTACCACTCTTGATTTACTGCAGGATCTTGAACGCGCTTAGAAACGCGTTCTCTCTCCCACGTTCTCGAGTGATTAAGATACGCGACAGTGCTCGTAGCCGTAACAGTGCAATGCTTGCCTTGTATCGGGGCATGATGTCGAGCGGGTTCCGGATGCGCGTGTTTCGCATAACCCAGGCCTTGTCGGCTACTAGGAAGTACGGGTTGTTGCGGCTCATGTGCGCCGCTACGTCCACCGCTTCCTGCAGGTACGCCACGGCGTCCTTCATTGTGCGCCACTCCACCTCGGAAACGTCGAGGACACCTGTGAACGCAGACAGCGCGTACTTTCGTGCAATCTTTAAAGGTGTCATGACATCACTTTTCGATCATAAGCTGTATCATGTGTGTTAATCGTGGTGCGTTCACGATAACGCTGGCGAAATATTAGCGCATAAATATATTTTTAAACACGGGAGTGGCCTGAAAGTGAGAGGCAACACGAGGTGCACTCTCGAGCCGTGACGTAACAAGCTGCTTGCTGGGCGAGTGTCTGCATTCCGGCGAGCGGTTTTGTTCCATTAGTCAGATGCGCGCACAACGGAGCTATAATAATTTCTTCAGCTTGGTATTGAAGCTGAATGACTACTGGAACATTTGAAACTTCCAGGCCTGTGTGATGGCTAGTTCTTGGTTCTTTCAAGGGATCCGGACTGGGGTTCGTTTAATTTAGTAAAGTTGTTCTCTCTCACTTAACGATTTGAAGCAGCTGAAACATTGCTGGGGACGACGGCTCCACTCCATACAGTACATCACGTCCCACACGCGCAATGGTTTATAGCCGGTGACCTCTATAGGTAGTTTTGCTTCCAAACTGTTTTGCACAATAGACACTCTGATTCTGTTTTTTCGCTGAAAACAGCGAATTGTTGATTGTCCGGTTCGTGGCCCGTTTAAACAAGCATGGTTCATGATCTTAAAAAAGAAGTTTCGGCACGCAAGCACTGCATCAGCTTACCCAGCACCTTCAGCAGGTACGGAACGAGGGAGGCGTTTATGAACTGCGTGAGGACCATGTCCGTAGCAACGTACATAAACGACTGTAAAAGAAAAGTGAGAAAACTTGTTTTCTGTTCGACCTTACCCAATGGTTTCTGAACGCTTTGCTGCAACAGTGCGGTCATGCGATACAATACTGATGTAAGAAACAAAGCAAATACACCCGTAGCGTGGTTGATATTTTGTACGAACACATCTGTAAGCTGAAAATCGTTACAGAAATGGTTGCGAGGTAGGCGGAAAAATAGAAGTCTAGATTTCTTCGTAGATGATATCTTCTCGGTGTTTACTGGAAGTACTTAAAACGTTACATGCTATCTTAATTCGGTTTGGACAACGCAAGGAGGACAGCAAAACACGTTATGTCTGCATCAATAAGCACACATCTAAATATTTCAGGGCGATCCTCACAGAAGCGTCTGCCCAGACGATTGCGTAGACCAGGGAACACCCTGCACACTACCGGGAATTTCCACGTGACTTTGTTCAAGCCAATATGCATATTACGTATCATGATGGCAAAAAAAAAAAACAGTCGGGAAGCGGTAGATGGAAGCTTGTGATGACAAAATCCGTAAAAAGGGGTTGTGTGCTCGAGCCGCAACTCCTGTTTACGAATTTTTATATCACGATAGCGTAACATGGACCTTCGTCAAGTTCTCGGTGTGGGTGTCCTGATATGTGATGTGGTACAGAGTGGGCAAGGGACACGATGTAGGTGCCCTTCAGGGCCCATTCCGGCAAGCACAATTGCCTGCTTGGCCGTGATGCGGTAGCCGAAGTGGCCGATGACGGGGTATAACAACAGCACCGCTATGCACCTGCGATACAAGTAGATGGTGTGGGTTTACACCGCAGTTCATTTCTATACGTATACTATACTAGCTGACCTTCAAATGCATAACGCTATGTTGAACGCCATTGCTATAAAGGCATTCAGCTTTTCGTATCTCAGGGCAGAAACACAAAATGTCTGACTGACTATGAAATAAGAAGACTATGTTACATTTCACCTGAAGATGATGAAAAAGTAGTGCATTTGCTTTTCCATGTCGATACTACCTACGCTTCCGTAGGCACGTGGTCAGCAGTCACGTCTTGTACGATTATATTTTCGACAATCTATAGGTATTAGCTTTGTATCTAGTAGCGGTGTAACATCGCAATTTTTAATTATCAGAATATTGAGCAAAGTAATACCCAAATTCAAAAACGCTTAGAAAGCTGTTCGCATTTTTAACATTCTTTGCACCACATCGGTACTTTCTAATTTTTTGTTTTCTTTTTTTGCTAACAAGGCCTTCGTTGCTGTCTATTGAAAGTACATGCATAGCTGGAACACACGGCGCGCGAAAGCAAAAAAAAAAAACCGCCAGGCCTGCGCGGGACGCTGCACAGTCACAGCGAGAAAGTTAGAAGAGCGGCTGTCCCTGGAGCCTTTTAAATGCGAAGTATTCCTTAGCGAACTCCAGACGCTCTGTATCTACATATATATCGGTCCATCTAGCCGCCTACGTCTGGGTGCTCGGGATCGCCTCCCCTAACTTGGGGTAGACCAAAATTAGTAGTATGGGAGGTGTAAGCGGGGTTTGATGAATACGACTGGCTGGCATGACATGAATATCGTTAAAATCCCGTCGCGTACATCGACAAACGTTTCCCTCCGGACACGTGTGGCACATACCAGTATACCACGGACCACGGTATGCGGGCATGCGCCACAAGTGATTGACAGTTTATATCTGCCCAGGATTGGCGTGAACAGAAATTGGTAATTTAAATGCGAGAGCGTTAAGAAAACTGACATCGACAGCGTTCACCCAACTAACGCACAGAATAAATATCTGGGTCCCAGCAGGAATTGAACCATTGTGCGTGGCATTAAAGTATTCTTCCAGAGAGCCACGCCAGGTCTCGAAACTGCTTTGGAAAAAGACCCTATGCAGGCGTAATGTTGATGAAACGTCAAGTGGGGTTGCAGTGCTGCCATCTAATTTTATAATCATCATTACATGTGTCTTCCTACAATACAGGCGTCACGTCGGGTTAACGTCACTTGTATACTTAAGCGCCATCCACTGAAGTTGGTCTACGTAGCACTAGTGAGGGCTACAATCCTCGCAAGCACAAACACTACATATCTGCTTACCGCTTCTGGTGTTGGTAATACCCATGTTACGGTTGGCATCGTTACCGCAACTGCAGAGAACTGGTTATATAAAATATATTCGACTGTTCAACACATGCATACAACATTTGTATATGTCTTTAGCGTCATTTCGTAACGTCTCGCTCAATAAAAGCCAGTTTCACCGCAAGGGTGAAGCAATGAATGTGATAGCAACAAATTGTAATGTTATATGACGTGAGGGCTGGCAGCTAACTCTTTTGGATCCGATCTCATGCAACTCTACAAAACGCTGGTTTTTAAGAGAATACGGCCGCTCCAGTGACAATCTTTCGCACATTCTCTTCGCGTTGAGAGCGCAGTACGTAGAAGGGTATACGAGCCTCCCACTGTCAACTGCCCGAGATAGCGAGATAACGCGCGCCAGCGACGACCACGCTCGTAGTTGCTGCTAGGAGGGGACCACCCCCCTCCCCTTTCGCGTCTTTTTTCACGCTCGTTAAAATACGGGCTGGGCGTTTCTCTCTGCTTGGGCATTCGACGGCTGGTCTAGCAGGTCGCATGCGCCTTCGAGCGGCGGAGATGGGCCGCCTTATTTGATCTTCGCTTCAGCCGCGTTCGTCGCCCCCGCTCGCGTGCTATTACCAGCGGATAGAATGTACGATGCGCTGGAGGATCTCATCAATTTGGACTTTATATGGGACATGACGGCGACGGCAACGGCAACGGCGACAGAGACGGCAAACCAGTCGAGACTATCCATATAATTCCCATGGTACCTCGGATCTGCCAAATTTTTTAACACCCTGGGGGCAACTACTACAAGCACACTTGCATGGTAGCCATTACGCCGTTAGGCCGTTCAAAAATATCCTACAGTGTCTACTGCAAGTTTAGTTGGCAACGCCCACTGCGCAAAAATTCATCCTTTTTTGCGAATCATGAGGTATGCTCACTACACATCCGTAAGGCAACACGCGAACATACGCAGCTGCTCGCCTTGTTTATGCTTTTTGATGCTGATGATAATTAAACGCTTTCTAATGGGTAAGCCTCTCTAAACCCCCACTCGCTGCGCGATTTATTTGTCTTGACGCCTGACACGAGTCTACGCTTCTTCCACGAACAGTACATCTGTTAAGGCCAACTCCGGTGAGTTCTCGAGGTCAATGGATCTCAATGAAATTCGCTGGGTACGTTCTTTGCACATTTCTGTCATTTATGCCAAATTTCCCCAAGCTTGAGAGATGCGCTGATTGCTTTGCAAACGCCCACCCAGCTTCCCACAAATTATTGGCAACAACATTGCGTGTGTGACGTGTTGGTTTGCCGGGTCGACGGAATGACGCAGACGATGGGTTCGCTAACTTTGGCCGCTACAGCATATATTGTGCTGGCCACAAGGCGACGGTGTTTGGCCTGGCGCTTCGCTGGTTTGGCGCGCGATTTTCTGTTCTCTGTGAGGAGCGTGCGATATTCCCGCGCCGGCGGGACCAGCATGCCTTGCACGACTTCCGGTTCGTAACAAACTACTACGTCATACGTAGACAGTACACTCGCTTGGGTTTCGGTTTCGGTATTGCGCCTTTTTGCTTATTAAAAATTATTTTCGGATTTGCTGAGCATTTCAGCTATCGGGCGCGTGACAAGAGTGGAGTGTCTCAGGAACATAAAGCAATTCATTACCCTGACACGGTCAAAAAACGCCGGAGTTGGCCTTTAAGGGGACTCTTATCAGTAGATCACATTCGTGTAGAATTTCCCCTTACGTAAGCAGTTTCAAGTAATGGCGTGGCTTTCTGGCAGAGCGCCTGCTTACCACACAGAAGGCCTGGTTTCGATTCATACTCAAACCTGAGTTCTTTATTATTTCTTTCCATCCATATGGAACTTTCGCTAATGAACAACGCCGCCTATTTGCTCACAACCAACGACGCCAGTACAGACACCGGAATTTCCGCGATACAAGCTCCGTAATGGTCTCGCGTTAAATAAGATCGTTGGGTCTGCTGAAGTCCGCACTCACCGCATGGTCATCTTGGCGACGTAGCTGAGGACTATTTCCTGCCAGTCGTAGGTGCGGAAGTAGTAGACAAGCATGTAGGCCGTGAACGTGGCGCAGATGAACGTTGTGAGCGTTCCAGTCCAGTCCAGTAGCACCGACCAGTACCTAAGCCAAAAAAAAAAAAAAGGACCAGTGGTCACTACTGATTATCCGGGCATAATTGTCTGTGAATAGCATCATTCGCAGCGAACAGTCGGGCATATACCACATTGCTCAAATAGATCCACAAAGATACGTTGCTAAAAAAGCCTAGAGAGCAAAAATGAACGGTACCCCATACAACACTGATGAGAGAACAAGGAATTGTTTATGAATTTCGCTAAGAGCCGCGCGTAGCTAATGCGGTTGTAGAAGAGTCGTCACTGCACTGAGCTACAAAAGTACCACTTTTACAAAGCTGAACATGTTTGCTGCAAATAAAGACCATTGTACATCTAATATAGCCTTTTGTACATCTATGAGACCATCTAGAAGAACAAATGGTGACAAAGAAAAGGAAATAAGAGGCATAATGAGAAAAAATAGAAGCTAATATCGCCTTCACCCACACAAAAAAGCAACGAACTTTACGATACTTCTTGGAATATTTTTTTAGAATGTCTTTGCGAATCTTATAATAAACCTTTTATTAACTTTCCAAATGAATAGTTGTTCGAAAATCTGAATATTTTCATTATTTGTCATTCTTTGCGTCACCAAATGTGAGTCTTCAAACTTGAAATAGTAACAAAATGTGGTGAATTTCATCGCATATCAACATGGCTTAACAAGGCAGCCTGCGTCCCGACAGAAGCGGTTTTCCCGCCAAACACGGTCCCTTGCAATACAATGACTAGATACCGCCTTCTGTAATCGGTATACTTAAAAATGCGCTATCAGCGTTAACAATTAGAAGAAATGCAGGACCAGGATCAATAGCAACTGTGCTAAGCGGCACCATTTGAAGTTGGAGTACGACTTTCTACTTTTTCCGTGAATGTGTTTCTTGAATCGCTAACACGGATTTAACTCTGACAGAAAAAAAGAAAGAGCGCTTGAGAATGGGACAGAAAGAAATTTTGTGAACCACATTTCATTCGACGGTTATTGCAGCACACTTTTTACAAGCGGTATACGCCTGCCGCAACCACTCGAACCAGGTACAGTACTATACCGCAAAGCTGTGTTCACAAATCACTGAACAACGATTCAGCATTCGATGCGCTTAACGCAAATTACTGAACGAATATTCAACATTAGATGTCGTTTTAGACATTAACAGACCCCTGCAAGAATATGTGGAGTAAAAAAATTTCCGCCCAATTCACACTGCTACTGGAATAATCAGCCGAGGCTGTTGGGATGTGGTGAACGCCAATTAATGCATACCACGGGCCACAATCAGAATGCTTTTTCATTTGTCATTATTTTTAGTCGTTGCTTGGCTGTCTGCGTTAATAGTTTGTACAGCACCAGAATTGGATTTATCTTTTTCCTCACTAACGATTCTAGCCGTGTAAACAGATCCACTCGTGTTGATGCCGACCGCAGATGTGTTCCTGGCAACCCTATCGTTCGAAGTATTAGCGAAACCAACCAGGATCAAGTACATAAAACTCACAGGGTCCCTGGTGCATACGCCTAAGACTTACCTGAAGACAGTGCAAATCTTCCTCTTCCTCTCAGTGGATATACCTGGATCCTCTCCCAGCCATCCTCCCAAACTATTCACGTAATGCGGCTTTTCACCGCCTCCAGGATCGGAGCCACTGCAAGCTTTCTGCACCTTACCTGGTTCTGCACTGCCTTCCGTGATCGGTGCGTCTTAGAACAGGCGAGAATGTCATGGCATCGTCATGCAACGTCGCGGTCTTTTGACGTCATAGTGACGTCATGATACAAATATTGGCCATATGTGAAGTCATGCTGATGTCACATCATGACGTCATCACTTTATTTTTTTTTTGTTGTGTTTTTATTTTTTTGCATCATTCGTGTTGACGCTGACGCCGCGCGATGCCGATGCCGAAAGATCAATTTTCGCGTTTGAGGAAGCATCTAATGCTTTCTTTAAAAGGTGCTTCAGCCTTAACTCTGGAATAAGTGAAATTGCGCCCACAAGGACAAAATATTGCTCTCTTCTTAAAACAGCAAACGACGAGTGCTTTTCGAGACCACCTTAATTGGGTTTACGTATATTACCGTACATTCCCATCTAAACGACGGGGGTGACGCACATACGCCTAGTACAAGCTAATGAAGAGTACGCACGGATGTCCTCGATATTGTTTAACAGCCAAAATGCCAAAGAAGCTACAAGTTATTTAGATTTTGTTATGTTCAGTGGCAGATTGGGGACTGTGAATATGCAACAGTATCACGTATGACGCGTTGCTACTCCCCTATTGAAGCATGTCACTGCCCAAAACAATTTAAGATGCAAGGAATTGTGTCGGTTGACAAACTCAAGGTGCGGATCCGGAATTATGAAAAATGGCGAAAAGCTATAAATGATATCATAACAACGCCCTTAAAATAGCGCTTAGCGAGGAAACAACTTCACGCTTCGAGCGAGCTTTCTTCAAGCTCAGAGCAGGAGATGAGTCAGATCAGACGTGACCACCCATAGCAGGTAGACGATGACGCCAGTGACGCCGGAACTGTTAACAGACTCGAGCAGGAAAAAGGTGAAGTAGGTGGTGCCACACATCACCATCATGATGACCGAGTCGGTGCCGTAGCTGATCATTTTCAGCATACTCATGGTAGCAGCACCAAGAGCGCACCCCACGACCACCGCCACCAGCTGATTTTGGATCGGGAACAGCAGCATGTCGTAGTACTCTGCAAACCATCACAATGTCGTTTGCAGCCATGCTTATTACGTGAAAGTATCGACAAGGAAAATATCCCTAACAGCCCAGGCGCAACACGCTTGAATGACCGGTAGACATTTTAGCTCAACATATTTTTGGTACCAACTCGCCCAATCCAACTACTCTTGAGGGATTACAAGAAATCCCCGCAAGCATAGTCGAGTTACTAGGGTCCAAACAACAAGGTACTGGAGAACTCAGCGTCAGAGTAAGTTACTCGAATAAACGGACTCTCCAGACACGTTTAGTCTTTTAGTTTACTGGCTCTGCGTAAGTTACTGGAAACAAAATCTTAAGACTGCTGTTGAAACAATGTGTGCCTTACATATAACAGCAGATGGCATCAGGGCAATACAAACTCGTGCCGGCCACTTGCAGTAACGTCGGTGATATGTAGATTAACATTGAGAGCTACAGTGAGATAAGTGAAGGTGGTTCTGTAGAAGAAGGAACAGAAAGTAATAAGCCCTGACTCATTCTGCTCCTGCTACGTAGCATTCTTAACTAATCGTATATATTGCCACGCGCTATTCTTATTTTCACTTTTGTTGTATTCGGTTTTTCGCCTTGAATACACACAGAGACCGTCAGCAAGCTCGACCTAAACCGCGCCTTATTGTTCTAGAACCTTCGCGACGTTGTAGATCGTTTTGTTAAGATTGCACGCAAGACGCGACCACTCGAGATTATTCCAGAGCTTGCGCGATGACCTGTGATAAGGCTAGAATGTTCGACGCGTGATGCATAAAAGCCGGCGCGCTCCAACGATGTTCATCGACGGCCGACGCCTGTTCGCCGCTATCAGTGCCAGCGTGTATTGCTGTAATCTGACCAGTTTACCGGCCACAAGTTCGGCCTAATAAACAGTTTCCATCTTGAACATACCGACTGCTGCTTGGGTCAACGTCACGACCACGACATCTGGTGGAGGTGCTGCCCTTTCATGTACCGCACGCCCCCGTCAAGCCGTGAACCCAGCCCAAATCGTGACGAAGACACCACCCCGCCACGGACAGTCGAGCCAGCCGCAGACTGAAAGGACTTCCCCCGCAGCACGGACTCCTGCCGGAGAAGCAAAGCCACGGCGACGAAGACGACAGGCACGATGACGGCCGCTGTGTCCCCTGCACCGAGAGTCCAGCCACCGAGAGAGCCACCCATTTTCCATGGATCGCCAAGTGAGGACCCTGAGACCTGGCTAGGAACGTACGAACGAGTCGCGACTTTCAACAACTGGGACTCCGACGAAAAACTGCGCCGCGCATATTTCTACCTGGAAGATGCAGCAGGACCTGCCCAGAACTGGAGTCCACACTTCGAACATGGGACCTCTTCGCAGCGCTTTCCTGATACGTTCGCGAACGTCGTCCGAAAAGAAAGGGCCGCAGCCTTGCTGGAGACGCGGAGCCAACTTCCGAATGAAAGCGTGGCCATCTTCGGCAGAGGAAATGACACGACTGTTTCGCCACGCTGACCCTGCTATGCCCGAGGACAAGAAAGTCCGCTTCCTCATGCGTGAGTAAATCAAGAGCCTTCGCTGGGCTTATGCGGAACCCACCAAGCACTGTCCAGGAATTCGTCTCCGAGGCAACGACGATTGAAAAGACACTGGAGATGCGCACCCGCCAATTCAATCGCCGCTCGACGCCAGGGTATGCAGACGTTCATTCCCTGGGTTCGAAGACCTGCGCGAAACGATCCGAGCGATCGTGCGCGAGGAACTGCGCAAGCTTTACCCTCGCCATCGCCTCGCGGTATTCGATCGCCGACATCGTTCGTGACGAAGTCCAGCAAGCGTTGGGAGTCCCCGAACCCCGCAGCCACATCCAGAGGCTATGACCTACGCTGCTGCAGTCCGCCGTCCTGTTCCCGCTGCGCGACAACATCAAGTCACTCGCATCGCCGCGGTTCCGTCAAGACGCCGCCACCACCACCACGACCGACGCCCTACCGTCCCCCTGTCGGCCAGCGCTACGCGCCAAGGAAAACCGACGTCTGGCGCGCCCCTGACAACCGCCCGCTCTGCTACCACGGCGAGGCCGGCCACATCACCGCCGCTGCCAGTACCGACAGATGGGGCTGCGCGGTTTCGCCGTCAACGCGCCGTGTCCGCAGCGGGGTGAACGGTCTTCGCGACATCACCGACTACATTACCGGAACACAGTGGCAACAACAACGACCGTCATCCCGTTCACCGTCACCCGGCCGCTACATGTCACCGCACCGCCGGCAGTACACTGGCCCAAACCGAAGGCCGGTCGCCTAGCCCGTATCAGGGAACTAAGGGCAGCAACCGATGGAGGTGCGGTTGCTGTACGACGAAATGCCGAAGATCCTCCGAGGCTGCCGCCGACGACGACAACGCGACAATACCTACAGAACACGACGCGAAGCAGACGAAGCCCTGCCGACGAAACGTCGCGGACCGACGAAGAAGGGGACGGCGCAACATGCAAGCAGAGCAACATTTCGACGCAGCCGTGATCCGACGCCGCGACCCAACCGCAACGCACGACGACGAACCAGTGACCTCGACGTAATATTCGACGGCCACAACGTCACCGCCCTCGTCGACACTGGAGCCGACTATTCCGTCGTCATGGCCCTTTCGCGGCGAAGTTGAAGAAAGTGAAGACTGCTTGGCAAGGCCCTGAAATCCGGACCGCTGGCGGTCATCTAATAACGCCGGCCGGTGTTTGCACGGCGAGAGTCACCATCAACAGGACTTATCCTGCGAGCTTTGTAATCCTACAAAACTGCTCCAGGGATGTGATACTTGGAATGGACTCTTAAGTGACCACGGCGCCGTCATCGACCTAAGATCTGAGTCAATAACACTAACTTCAGAAAAAGCTCTGCTTACCCAGATGACGCCGGGGAACCATGCATTGAACGTGATAGAAGAGCACGTCACCATTCCGCCTCTCTCCAGCATCATAATTTCCGTCGGCACCGAAAAGCCCGCAGACTTCGAAGGTGTCATCGAGGGCGATCAGCACCCGCTTGTAAACCGTCAGATTTGCGTCGCAAGAGGCATCGCCGAGTTGCGTGATGGCAAAGCAAAGGTACTGCTGACAAACTTCAGCCACGAATATAGGCACGTTGTTGGTACGACGCCTCACATCGAGAAAATTCATGGACACCAGCCACGCCGCCCTCCGATGCTACCGAACCTGCTTCGACGAATCGAGGTCCCAAACCAGATTTCGACGTCAACCCGGACCTTCCGAAGGTCAAGCAAGACCAGCTAAAGGCCCTGCTCCTGCGATTCGAAGACCGTTTCTCGGCGTCGTCGAGAATTCGACAGACCCAGTTGCGAAACATCGCATCATTACAGAAGAAAGTTCGGACCAGTTCGACAGAGCCCGTACCGAGTATCGACGCGCGAACGCAGGCCGTGAAGAAACAAGTCGATGAAATGCCATGACGATACAATCCAGCCGTCCAAGAGTCCCTGGGCGTCTCCCGTGGTTTTGGTGAAGAAGAAGACGCACGCTACGTTTCTGCGTCGACTACCGTCGAACAAGATCACGAAGAAGGACGTGTACCCCCTCCCACGGATAGACGACGCCCTGGATCGACTCCACAACGCAAAGTACTTTCGTCGATGGACCCCAAGACAGGCTACTGGCAAATCGAGGTCGACGAGAGAGACCGAGAGAAGACTGCCTTTATCAATACCAGACGGCCTCTTCGAGTTCAAGGTAATGCCCTTCGGTCTTTGCTCGGCGCCTGCGACGTTCCAACGTGTAATGGATACCTCGTACTGGCAGGCTTGAAGTGGCAGACTTGTCTTGTGTACTTGGACGACGTCGCTGTTTTTCCTCAAACTTCGACGAACACCTCCGGCGCCTTGAAGCTGTACTTCAAGCAATAAAGACCTCCGGACTCACCCTGAAACCAATAAAGCCGCTTCGCCTACGAGGAGCTCTTGTTCTTGGGCCACGTGATAAGCAAGTCCGGAGTACGCCCTGACCCGCAGAAGACAGCCGCCATCGCTACTACCCGCCGATAAGAAGGCCGTGCGTCGATTTCTCGGCCTGTGAGCCTATTACCGGCGGTTCGTTAAAAACTTCGCCCGCATCGCCGAGCCTCTTACTAACCTCACCAGGACCGACGTCGAGTCTGGCGGAAACGCCGCAAGAGGAAGCATTTCAGGAACTAAAATGACGCCTGCAGACGCCTCCGTTATCGGTGCATTTCGACGAACACGCCGAAACAGAAGTACACACCGACGCAAGCAGTGTAGGACTGGTGCCGTTCTTGTGCAGAGGACTGACGGACTGGAAAGGGTCATTAGTTATGCTAGCCGGTCGCTATCAAAGGCAGAGGCCAACTACTCCACAACAGAAAAGGAGTGTCTTGCCATCATCTGGGCTACATCCAAGTTTCGCCCCTACCTTTACGGCAGACCTCAAAGTTGTGAGGACCACCACGCCTTGTGTTGGCTAGCTAACTTGAAAGACCCCTTCTGGTCGCCTCGCACGGTGGAGCCTGAGACTTCAAGAATTCGACATTACCGTCGTTTACAAGTCCGGGCGAAAACAATTCGACGCCGACTGCTTATCTCGCGCCCCCGTCGACCCGCCGCCTCAGGACGACCAGGAGGATGACTTCTTCTTGGGAACCATAAGTGTCGACGACATCGCCGAACGACAGCGAGCCGACCCGGAACTCAGAGGCCTTGTGGAGTACCTTGAAGGCAAGACCGCCATTGTCTGAAGGCATTCAAGCGAGGACTCGCTTCGTTTTCTTGCGAAACGGCGTTCTCATAAAGAAGAATTTCTCGCCACTTCGAGCCAACTACCTTCTCATAGCTTCAGCATTGCGACCGAAGTACTCCAGGCACTACACGACGACCCGACGGCTGGACACCTCGGACTTTCTCGCACGCTCGCAAGAGTACAGGAAAGTACTACTGGCCGCGCCTTGCCGCCGACGTCGCCCGCTACGTAAGGACGTGCCGAGACTGTCAGCGACGGAAGACACCGCCAACAAGACCAGCAGGCTTCCTTCAGCCGATCGAGCCCCTCGGCGACCGTTCCAGCAGACTGATGGACCTTCTGGGGCCGTTCCCAACGTCGACTTGCGGAAATAAATGGATCGTCGTAGCCACCGACTACCTCACCCGCTACGCCGAAACAAAAGCCCTGCCCAAAGGCAGTGCCGCTGAGGTAGCCAAGTTCTTCGTTGAGAACATCTTCATACGGCGCCCACATGAGGTTCTCATCACCGACAGAGGTACGGCCTTACGGCTGACCTAACCCAGGCGATCTTGGGATACAGCCACACAAGTCACCGCCGGACCACCGCGTACCACCCAGACCAACGGCCTGACCGAGCGTCTAAATAAGACCATCGCCGACATGCTGGGCTATGTACGTCGACGTCGAACACAAGACGTGGGACGCCATCCTTCCGTACGTGACCTTCGCGTACAACAATATGTACAAGAAACGACGCAGTTGACGCCATACAAGTTGGTCTACGGACGGAGCCCGGCAACGACGCCGACGCCATGTTACCAAACGTGACCGACGAGGAAAACATCGACGTGACCACCTACCTACAGCGCGCCGAAGAAGCACGACGCTCGCCCGCCTACGGATCAAAAACCGATGAGAGGACTGACAGTTGCCGCTACAACCTTCTCGACGACGCCACACGGAATAAATTTAACCCGGTGACCGTATGGGTGTGGACGCCAATACGCCGACGGGGACTCAGTGAGAAGCTTCTTCGGCGATACTTCGGGCCGTACAAGGTGCTTCGACGTCTCGGTGCTCTGGACTACGAGGTCGTCCTGACGGCATCACGAACTCTCAACGGGCGCCGTGCGCGACCTGAAGTCGTCCATGTCGTGCGCCTCAAGCCGTATTACGCGGCGTTAGCAAACCCGAGGACTGCACTTATTCCTTAATTATTGTACGTTCTTTCTTTATTGTTGTGATTTATTGTTGCATGCATTTTCCCCCGTGTTCTTTAAGCATCGGGACGATGCCTTTTCAGAGGGGGGCATTGCCACGCGCTATTCTTATTTTCACTTTTGTTGTATTCGGTTTTCGCCCCCACAGAGACCGTCAGCAAGCTCGACTCAAACCGCGCCTTATTGTTCTAGAACCTTCGCGATTGTTGTAGATCGTTTTGTTAAGATTGCACGCAAGACGCGACCACTCGAGATTATTCCAGAGCTTGCGCGATGACCTGTGATAGCTAGAATGTTCGACGCGTGATGCATAAAAGCCGGCGCGCTCCAACGATGTTCAGTTCATCGACGGCCGACGCTCTGTTCGCCGCTATCAGTGCCAGCGTGTATTGCTGTAATCTGACTTTCAGTTTACCGGCCACAAGTTCGGCCTAATAAACAGTTTCATCTTGAACATACCGACTGCTTGGGTCAACGTCACGACCACGTGACAATATTACCTCTTGCGACTCGCTGACTATTATACTTCACATATTTATCCATTGACATTGAGGAGGTCTATAAGGTGGGCTATTTATTATCTTCAAAACACTATGTTAAGGTTATTCTTTTTTCAACATTTTCAAAAGCCTGCGCTGGTCAATGTGTACGTCAAAAACGACCCAAAAGCCGATTTGCGAAGTTAAACGCAGAGACAGGTTCGTATGGTGCACTAAAGTAGGGATCTATAGCAGAGAGAGAGAGAGAAAGGCAAAGGAAAGGCAGGGAGGTTAACCAGGTTGTACCGGGTTCCCTTATAGTGTGGTAGGTCCTACGTTGGACAGACGGGATGGTGCCTTAATCTAAGGCTGAGAGAGCACCGGTAGGCCTACAATAGCAGCTAGCAGCCGCTGGTAACCTTAGCGCCACATTACAAGAAAAGTTCCTGTAATGCTTTGTTCGAAAGACTGTCGCAGAACCTTAGACACCTGCGTTACGGAAGAAGGCTAAAGATGCTTGTTTTAGCGGTCTTTCTATCGTTTTAACGGCGGCTGAGGTAGATATTGCAAAAATAACTCGCTAGTTTTTACCCGACCTTGCTTTCTGCTATGGCGGCCTTTCTCCTGCTTGAAATTTTTCTGACTTTTCATATTTTCACTTTTATTGTTTTAAATTTTTTTTGCTCTTTCTGTAATCCCCTTTTAATCTCTTTTATAAGCGTTTTTGCTTGATTTGAGTTTGACACAGCCCTTCATCAGGGCCACGTTTTTTACGGACAATAATCCAAGTTTGCAGTTCGCGCTTTGACGTCTACTGGGTCCCGTATTTTATTCTTTTTCTGTACGGCGTCCGTGTTAACTAAGCGCACCTTTGAATGGCGAATATTCACACAACAAGAGACTGGTACCAATCTAAGTGAAAGCTTTCTAGGGGTGGGTGAATCCCTCTTCTGCAGACGCAAGTGAAAAGCCTCTGTCGCCAACGGGCAACACCTGAACCATGGACCCAAATTCGACTTACAAATGGTTATTTCAGGGAGCATTTCGGCAAAACCGACAGTGGTTGTTCTGCCAAACGGCAACCAAGGTGACGCTCTTTCCGGCTTTTTAGTCGATTTATTTGGAAAAGAAATCGAACCTTGTATACATAGAGGAAGGGATAAATGAAATTTTTCTTAAAGTACAGGGTGACTAAATGCGAAGAAGATATTCAAGTGTCATGCAAAGGGAGAGAGAGGGGAAAAACGTTCAATTAGCATTCAGGAGGTAGGAATGACAAGTATCACTTTTTCAAATGTTGAAAAAAAAATATATGCAGAAGGGGCGATCTCTGTTCACTAGCACAAGGGCCTTCGCTTTGTTATTTGAAGCATGTGATTGCCTACCTTCGCGCGATAGCAAGCAACAGAAAGAGCCACGCGCCTGTTGTAAAAAAATCCCCGAATCACGAAAAGCTCTGTGATATAATACTAGCCTATTCAACCATTAAGGCTTGTGGCAGGCGCACAATTTTCAGAGTCTCATCGCTTCAAAGTGGGTGGACACATTGACTGCTCAGTGGTGTGCATACTAAAAATGTTTAAAATACTGAAAAAAAAAAAGCATGGGATAGATTGATATAATCTGGAGCCACCTTCATATGCCTTGAAAAACGTATACATCCCTGAAATAAAAAGCCTGGAATAAAAGACAGAACAGGAGTACACTTAGAGTAGAATACGGAGAATCAAACGCCTGATTGCGGAAAACAACGACAAAAAAAAAAAAGCAGTTTGTAAGGTACTGGTTACCGCCCCGTTGCGAAAGGGATGCTAATAATTCTCATCGCCATCACTATCATGAACACGTCGAGTACGCAACTCGAAGCTGGGACGTGTTGGGCAGGCACAGGGCGCGTACTTTTAGACAGCGCAGGCGCTTGAATAATCCCCGCGATGAGCTTATCTCCCTTCAATATAAATACGCACATCAGAACAGATGCACACCTGCATGCTCCCAATACCTGACCGTAACCTCTAGTCCACAATAAAGAACAAAATTAACTACATGCGGTCATATAGGCGTGCGCAAGAGGGGGGCCGAGCCTCCTCCCGTCTAACGCACTGAAGGGGGGCGTCAAGTCTGCTCCATGTCGTTATTCAGTCGTACCTGTGCGGTCATTCTTTGCAGTGCAAGGTTATGATTATGTATTTTTTTTACGACAGTGGAGGCCGATGACTCATTTCAATACGACTGTGCAACAAAGCAGACACGGACAAGAGAGAAGACACACCCAGCGCAAAACTTCCCCAGGTTAATTTATTGTGCAGCTCAATTCGCTTTATATAGCCGACGCCGTAGATATTGCGCATGTGGATACACTTAATAAAACAACAGTCACGAGTTGAAAGATGCCGCCGCCAAAAAGACCAGTTCTTTGTCACTACAATAGCGAAGTAATAAACCCAATTAAGCTTCTACACCGCTCCCAGCCTTCAGTGACTTCGCGAATGACCAGCGTTTTGCCATGGGATATTATAATAGTGCAAAGATTAAATGAAACGTTCAGCCACAATCCCGACAACGAATGGCGAAAATGCATCGTTACGAACAAATTTAGTTGAAAGTTTGCGCTGGTTGGGTCTTCTCTCTGTCTGTCTGTGTTGCGCAAGTCGTACAGAAATTATGAGGAGGATGTCCGCATTTCGTGTTGTTTTCTCTGGCGCCATTTTTTGAGACAGTTTTAAATGATAAGTCGTCGCATTGCCGGGCGGGTTATTTGACGTCAAAGGATTTATCTCAAAGGAAAGAGGCAGTGGCGACAATACAGCGCTCCCCACCTGTAGTAATTCCTAATCTTTTTCTGCTTTGCGCTAAAGGGAATTGTTTTACGCTAGTGGCCATATAAAAGCAATCTGGGAAGCCTTCAAGTAACGTCGTCGAAGTTTGCATCTTCTCAAGATGGCGATCATCGATGGAGGCGTATAGTAATATGTGCCTGCATAAATGGGCGCACCATTCTACTAAACACAGCCCACAGCGCCCATCAATAAAAAACAGGCAAATCATTCGGATACCGCCTAGAGGAAAAACATCTAAAAAGACTTTCAATATGCTATAAAAAAGACGCTTTTTTGTTTATAGTTCTGCGCCTGTACTTTAATATTTTAGTACATTACCTGCACTTGTTTTTTCCCAAAAAAGATTATGCACGTCAGAGATCATTCCACAAATCTATGCATGACTGACCCAATGGAAGTTATTCCTGCGCTGTATTTGTACTGCCTAATGGTAAAGGGCTTTTTGATAATACGCGGTGGTGTCTACAAATAAACATTAAGCAGCAGGCAAGTGGTAATTGAAGCATAAAAGAGCCGTAAGAGTCATTCATGAAAAAAGAAAGGAATCACACGCAAACACATTAACACAAAACGAATTTACAGTTCGGCAGCGAACGCCGTGGTGGCCGAGTGGTTATCGTGCTCGGCTACTAACGACGTGGGCTTGATACTGTTTTCAATGGTCGCCATTTTGGTAAGGCGAAATGCCTGAGTACGGTGCGATGGTCGAAGCTTTGGGGCGTTAAACTCACAAACCAGCCTTACTGTTCGTCAGCGATTTGAAGAAAGTGCCGCCGCCCGCAGCTAGCGCTCCGTTTCGGGTAGCTTTTGCCTCGAGAGAGGCGAGCCTTCTTGGCCTGAAAGTTATCTTCGGGCTGGAGACACAAATTCTTTAGCCCACCTACGGAAATTATCAACCAAAGTGATGAGAGCAGTCGACTTACGGTTTGAGTTTCCTGCGCAGAAAGCCGAAAACGCACCACTGCCCATGCCTGTATTGAACAGGGCCTCCGATTGAATCATTGTGGCGATTACAGGAAAGCGGCCCTGGAAATATGAAATAATGAGTTGAAGAGGTTTCCGGGAATACGTTGTGATGCATTACGTACTGCCATTGAGTAGCGAAGTTTCAGAAAAAGATGTATACGAAGTTCGGTGAAAACTACATCCATCAATCAATAACTAAGGCCCATTAAGTCATTCCCATTGGAAGGACATTGCTTTATTACTTTGCACATAAACTATGAAGTGTGGCGACATTCCCTTTCTAGACCTGCTGAATGCATATTCAAACATGATAGTAGTTATATAAGGATATGCAAATCTCAATGCTAACTTCTCAAGACCTTTTAATTTTTTAAGCTGACTAGATTACGCTCCGATATCATTTTTCAACTATTCAGGATTTCCCCTAATGGCTATTCCTTCGCTGTGCAGGCATACTACAAATCTCATTTTAGGCAACTTTGAAAAAAGCGTAGCGTTTAAGTTACGCGTTTTACGCGTTGAATGATTCATGCAAAGCACCCGTAAGTATTGTTCAAGCAGTACACAGTTCTGGAAGTAAGTCTGCGTTAGCGTATTTTGCAAGTAGGTCAAATTCAATGAAACTGTCGCACATTGAATTAAATAGAAATGATATATTACAACAGTCACTTCGCAGTTTCACTTTGCTGCTTACTGTGTTTCGCTTTTCTGTTGTCGTATTAGATTAAGTCAGTTGGCCTGCATGAATAGGCAGTTTTCTATTTGTTTACTCGATTTTCTGAGGCTGAAGTATGTCCAAACATCCTGGTGATTTTGATATTAACTTGCGGCACTCTTATATCGTCTGGTGGCGTTGTGCTATTGTATCGATCCATATAAATGAAATGAAGAACCTATGGGCATAGGTAAAGCTAGCGTTGCCTTTTAACATTCAGGAAACTAGTAGTCATAGTTGTGTCTCATATAATATTCGGGTTGGTTAGCGGTATGCGCTGAGTAATAATATCAGTTTTACTCAGCGAAAAATGTTCCTGCAAGTGGAATTTATTCCGCGCAAGCGTGAACTACACAAAAAGTGTAGTTAGTTGCTTATCAAATTAACATCGTGCCGGAGGTGGCTTTCAGGACAGAGTTGGAAGCTTTTATTGTGTCAACCCCTACCTTCGTCGAAGATGATGCTGCTCAAGGGCACTCGCCCGACGGGAGCACATGAAGAGGCCGAAAAAGACGCACTCCTGACGCTCCATGTTCCGTCGGACACCTTGCGAAGCGCGTACACCGAAGCCATCACGATGGTCATACCTTGCAGCAAAACGCTACTGCAATTCACAATGCAAGAGTTCTCGTCAAAAGACGCGAAATACTGGTGTCTTTCCAGGCAGTTTTATGCGGAAACAAACTTTTTTTGTGTGTGTGTGAAACTTCGCCAATGCACCAGGAAAGGCGACCAATTTTTTATCAACGTTTCTGATATGTGTACGGGACTCATTTTATTCTATTGCAACCACTGTTTTTATGAGCTATGCAGTTCGTGTTATGATCTATGTATGTTAGCGTTCGTCGTGGGGTCAAATCACATTCGTATTTATCCTCATTTCGTACACTGTCCGATCCCAAACTGGCGTTTTGGATTTGCATATTAGTCTACAATAATCATATAAGCGTCCACATAGAACTTTATTTTGGATACCCTTCTAAGAACCTGTATAGAAGCGTGGTTCGTTGGGGCTAGTTGGTACACAGGCCGCGTATGTCCGCAGTGCTGCTCCGCTAGTGCTTCGTCTCCTTTGCCACTCTTCTTCCCAATATATAGAACTTGTCTGGTGGTTAACAGTTTGACTTAGCCACATAGCCGCCTCGCAGATGCTTGCGGATGTTGCTCTTGGAATGTGTGCCTGCTTCCCTCTGTGGAAGGAGGAGGCGGAGGAGGAAGGAAATGAATGAGAAGCAGGGAGGCAAACCAGATGTGCCTCCGGTTTTTGCTATCCTGCACTGGGAGGAAGGGATGAAGGTATTGAAAGAAAGAAAGAAGGATGGAAAGGAGGAAAGAAGTGAAGGAAAGAAAGAAGGAAAGAAAGAAAGAAGGAAGGAAGGAAGGAAGGAAGGAAGGAACGTAAAAGAAAGAAAGAAAGAAAAAGAAAGAAAAGAAAGAAAGAAAGAAAGAAAGAAAGAAAGAAAGAAAGAAAGAAAGAAAGAAAAGAAAGAAAGAAAGAAAGAAAGGAAAGAAAGAAAGAAAGAAAGAAAGAAAGAAAGAAGACGGAATTAGAAGCACCGTCAGGTGGCAATATGCGCAATTCCTGTGGTCCATTGCACGTCGGCAGATATGGAAAGCGAGTCGGAGAGAGTGAAAGAAGCCAGGCTTCGTCGACGGAACGAAACCAAGAGGAAGCAGCGAGCCGAGGAGACGGCAAGAAGAGCGAGCCGCACGCCTCGAGAAGCGTAACCATAAAGAGAAGCAGGCTAAACAATAAGATTAACTGTGCCTCTCCGCTACGCTCACCGAAGGCATGACTGAGTTAAGCCACAGCCAATATCAGTTTTTTTTAGGTATAAGTATATGCTTTGAAGTCGATGTGTCCTAGAAGAATGCTGGAAAAAAAGAGTCATATAAAGGGGACCGTGATGGCAAATATACACATGCTTGTTTGGGAAGCGGTAGGATTATCCCAGTACTGATTTTCATGAATATGTGCAGTGCTGACAGCCAGCTTGAGTTAGAACAGGTCGATGTTTCTTTTTTTCCTCTTTTTTTGTATCATACAGGAATACCACAATATTCAGGGCCCGTAAACTCGCGGGCGTACATGACCTCAACAGTGCGCCTGAATGCGACGCCATGAGTGGGGTAGGTTCCAGTAGTTAACACAAAGGCAACGGTGGTTTGCAAGAGTGAACTTTTTACGCCGTTATACGTCTCGGCACACACTCGACTACGATGTTGTCCGCGACGGCATTACGAACCCTCAATGGCGCCGTGCGCGACCTGAAGTCGTCCATGTCAAAGTGCCCTAAAACCGTTTTATCCTATTAACGAATCTGAGGACTGTATTTTTTGTTGTTGTTGTTGCTTTATTGTGCTTTTTTTTTTATTGATTGTACTTATTGCTCATTCTGCTGTCTTGCTTTATTACTTGTACTTCCACCTTACTGTTAAAGCATCGGGACGATGTCTTCTTTCCAGAGGGGGGCAATGCCACACGGCCGCTCAATTTCATGTTTTATTTGGCCGGTGTATTGCACATGTTGATACTGCCTTACGCATACGCACCAGAATGCTCCGAGAGCATTCTAGGATCGTTTTCGGCATAATCTGTTCGATTTGGGCGCGCAAACGCGAACAGCTGAGTTTATTCTGGTAAAAACTCGGCCCCCAGCGATAACGCTCGGAATTTTCGACGCCGCGTGTATGAAGAATGCCAACGTGCGTTGCCGCGGATCAGTTTAATCGAACGGCCGACGCTCTTGTTCGCCGATATCACCGTTGTACAGCGTGCATTGCTTGCTGTAATATGATTTTTAGTTTCCCGGCCACAAGTTCGGCCAAATAAAGAGTTTAATCTTCGACACACCGGAGTGCTGTGCTGGTCAACGTCACGACCACGTGACATAAGTAAAGCGATTGATTTCTTGGCGATAATAGAAGTATAGTATAACCCCTATGCATGGCGCGTAGTATAAATAGCCGACGGTGTAAAGTAGCATAGTTACCATAAGTTCCGCCGCAAGTTGACACAACGTGGTAATGCGACCCTTGAAACATGAAGGTTTCCAATTTTTTCTTCACCGTAAGTTGCCAACGTTTCTGGATGATTATCAGCGCCTGATGTGTTCGCAACTTTACGTGTTTTATACCACTGAATGTCTTCACTTTGCGGACAAAATGCAAAACACTGTCACTTAGCCAATTACTTGGAAAAAATTGGGGGACCCTTCTTTAATGCCTTTAAGAGCTGAACGCGATGAAGCGATATCCTGTCCCGAGTGCGTACTTCAACCACTTGCATACTTGCTATGCACCACCCGCGTATTAAGGGAACACGCGCAGTAAGGTGTGTGCCGTTTGTAATGGGTGGCCGGCTTTAAACTATGAAATAGTTATGATAGCCACATGTTCTGACGCCCGATGGCAATGTACGCTTGTACCACGCAATATTACTGGGATATTACATGTTATGTGGCGACGCTGATATAAAGGACGCTTGCGTTTGCGAAGCTACGACAGTTATTTTCACTGCATTTGGGAGAGGAAGTTCTTTTCACGCAGGTGGTATTTCCAAGTAGAGGTGTGGCTGTGTGTCAATAAAGAAGGCAGAGGCGTGGCGGTGTGGTGTGCAGCCCACTCTGCTGGCCACGCAGACGACCTGGGTTCGATCCTCACTGGACCCGGAAATTTTTATTATTTATTTATTTGCATCTTTCTCGATTTTTCGGTCACGGACAAGATGATTTTTTCGTTCACAAGCAACGACGCCGACGCCGGAATTTCTGCGAAGATTTCCTCTTTTAACGCTATCGCGTTAATGAATGTACAAACAGTGTACGCAATGTTATGGATGACAGAGGTATTCGTTGGAAGTAAAAATGCACCAAGAACACAACCTTGTAACTCGCACATATGAACATGATAAAGGATATTTCTGTAAAAAGCTTGTATCCCAATGACCAAGCTTTTATGCAAATGAACAGTAGCAAATGTGTATAGCTGGATGCTGTAACGTATTTCCTGCCACGCCTAACGAACGAAATGTTATTTGGTACAGAAACGATAAAAGAACGCATTCAGCGTATCCCGTCTCACGCGTTTTACCCATTTTACCCTTCACGCGTTGAGAAACACAGATGGCAATGTAACGACGACGAAGCAATGACCTCGGTGAAAGCAGCGCTACTTGGCCGATCACGTTGGTTGGGTCAGGAATATTACGATGGGACATTCACGTGCTTTCTAGTCTATGGTATTTTTTTTTTCGCCAAATGACTGGCTGTCAGAGCCTTCGAAACAAACAAACAAAAACTCCAATTACAGAGAAACCGGGCTGTTTGCGAGTGTTCATGCTGCTGAGGCATCACCCGTCTGAAGGAGAGAGATCCGCCAATTGGTAGTCTGGATCGGGTTGACGGACGTACCGAATGTCTCGATAGAGAAGACCATGATCTCGACGTGGCACCGGCGGAAGATGTAGTTGTTGATGCCCTGCGTCGTGTGCACAACGAAGACCGGCACGAAAGCGCGGATGGCCTGCACACCCACCACAGCCACCATGCCGCTGTTCCGGCGCAGTGGGACCCGTCAGCGACATCAGGCACAGCAGAAGCGTGGTCAGCAGGTACACCCAACTCATGTAGGGCACGGAAGCCGCCTTCTGGAACGCCTTGAAGAAGCCTGCGAAACGCCGCCGAGATCAGCTTTAAGTTTTAAGATTGTCCGTAAACTTCGTAGCATTTGCTAACTACCATACAGGCTAAGAGGAGGTAATCATCTTTAAAACAGTTGCATTCCAACACGAGGCCGAAGAAAGGGAACAGCGGGACGGGCGCTGACTCGCAACTGAAACGGTTATTAGAAGGAACACATGCTTTTATATGAAAATGACACACGCACTCCAATGCCGTTAAACAACCACAAGCAAGTAGATACGAACGCGGCAAAAACCAGCGGTTCAAATCTCTGGTCTTCTAGTATGTGGCACAAGCGTGTTAGAGCTGACGCGGACAAGCCCAGCGCGTTGCGGTAACACACCCTGTCGGAGCAGATGTTCCAGACAAACACCCACACGCATTATCGCACTGCTTGGTGTGTTGCGCACACCTTTGGCGGTGGCGTAAATACAATCGGGAAACACGATGCCTTTTTCCCGCATTTTGCTTATCGCGAGTGATCTGGGCTCCCAAGCACAAAAAAATACGTGGATATAACTGTGCTAATAGGAAGTTGCAGCCATGTGAACAGATCACCTGTTACTTCCCTCGCGTAAGCAAACGCCGATAAAGACCCGATACACTGGAACAACGGGACTCGCGAGAATTTGCCACTGAATTTTAACAGAGCAAATACACCGACTGGATATTTAACAAAGAATAGAAGTGTTTAACAAAGAATGGAAGAACAGAAGAAGTGTCCGAAAGTGTTTCGGCACGTAAACGCTTTCAAGCAGCACGACATGTACTATACTCACCTATCGTATATCATATTTAAGAGGATTGTGAGCGAAAAGCTTTTATTCCTTATTGGCGACTTTAGAAACAAATCAGAAAGGCTCTTGATGACAACACGTGAAGGCGATGTGTGAATAACGGCTAAATTAATGGTGTACTTGCATGTCATCAGAAGAAATGTATAACTTCGCGGTAGTCCGCTCTGTAGTCGTGTTCCTCACTGCAACAGAAAGAGGAAACGGCAATCAAGTAAAACCTGTATATTCTAATTAAAACTGATATAAAAAGCTATTTGGTGCGAATAATTAGGCTACTTTATTTAAGTGCTCCTATTACTCTTCTAATGTAAAAAAAAAAATCTACGAATCTCCACGAAGTGAATCATGACGAGTGGGCGAAGCACTGGCTATCGTTCTTACCGTAAATCATCCGTGGCATTGCCCACTCGCGCATGTAAATTAGTATAGACAACGCGTGTGTACAGTATATACAATGTGTAAGCTGCCATTGACCCGCCGCTTCCCGCGCCCCCTCAACTCCAGAGTAGCAGCTTGTTGACGGCGTTGCCTTTCGCGGGCGAGAGCGCCACGATCGTTTTCATCCATGGCAGAAAGAGAATGTGTGGTCTGGCACGCGCTTATTCTTCAATTGTCATCAGCGTGATCGTCATCGCCATGACGTATAGTGGGTACCTCTGCATGTGTGCTGTGCCGTCATGGCAGAAAGAAAATGTGTGTGGTCTGGAACGCGCTTTTATTCATCGTCATCAGTGTCATCGTCATCGACGGACCAACGACAAGCCTAGAACCTTAAGGTGCCCCGCCCTTAAAAAAAACTATAAACTCACTCTTCTTTCGGCATCTTTTCGAGTGATATATGACGATTGGCTCCGACATCATGGATCCAAGAGGTCATCCCTGCAAGTGGAATTTGGTGGTCACATGACATAGTCGAAGAAAACGAAATTTCTGAGAACTTGGGTTTTACGAAGCTTCATGCGTCACTCATGCACCTGTACGACGAAAAAGATATACGAGCAGCGCGGCGCGTACGAGCCGCTTTCGTTCGCGCTTGTTTTCATCATGCCTCAACCTTTGGTGGCAATAAAAAAAGACGCGAAAGTGTAGATCCCCATATTTTATGGGGCGGGCCTCTAGTGTTCCATTACAAACCGCGTTACAACCGCTAGAAGAGAAATGTTATCAGCGGTGCGCGCTTTTATGCCGCACTAATTGCCCTGGTTTCAAGAAACTACTGCGGAGATTACTTACGGATAATATATGAATCAATTGCCCATAAAAAGGATCAATTGCGATTATATTAGGATTCAGAAAACAGTTGGCGCGAAAAGGCAGTCATGCCTAATTAGACGCACCGCAGTGTACAATACCGGCGTAAGAATATCTGGCTGAGAGCTATTGTGTATACTTCCTGCAAAAATGCTAAAGGTATAAAAATACGAGGCCGTAAAATGCAAATCGTTAAGAACGCTGTGACTACACCTCGGTGTGGTAAGATAGCTTTTACACTATGAACTACATTTAGAAAGTTAAAGCGTGCAAGACAGCTATTATGTTGCTTTCATAGGAAGAGGTAGGCCTAAGGGTCGTTGCCAAACTGTAAGAAATCCGATCTTTGCAGGTATTAGGAAAACAATTTCGCTCGGTCTACATTTACCGCACCTGACGCAAAACCGACCCATGCCTCTTCGTAACAATAATCTAGATCTCTGTCGGGTCTTACTAAATTGATACGTTCTACTTGCATTTAGAATGTCTGGCTAATGATGGCTCCCCAACGAAGAGCTTTCTGCTGCTTGCCTCGGAGACAAGAAAGTACAGGATGTAAGATAAGATTTAAATCACACAGAGGTGGACACTTACATGACTGGCGCAGAGCTTCAATCGAAACCAGCAGCACCAACGGCAGTTAACGTCTTCTTCTCGGCGCGTGCTCGCGAGACCCGCGGACTCGTGGAACAAGCACGCTACCAATTCTTCTTCTTCTGTCGCACGCATGAAGAATGCCTAAAGTCTACACAATGGTCAAATCTAAATCCCAGCTTGACAGCTTCGACTTACTCATAATTATTATGGAATTGCAAATTATAACAATAGTTTACATTATCTATAGCGCGTTTAACCTCATTTTGGTTTCTTTTTCTTTCTATACACTATTTTACGGATTGGTTCGAGCGCCGCCATATTGGGCTGGTAATCTTTTGTGTTTTGTATCTTTGAACAACCCAAACGAACAGCGTTACAGTAGACACATATGTATGAAAACGCTAGGGCTGGCGCATGCGATGTTTCATGGTACTTATTAGTTCACGTCGCGATACACAAAAACAAGAAAACATCGGCTTAACAGCCCAAGATGGCGGCGCCCTGATGTCTTACGGAAAATGGTGTATACACTTCTTTATTTATCATCGTCCTCTTTATGAAAAGTAAACCCAAGTACATTGCAAGTACCACAACACTAGCTTGGGAAATAAGGAAGCGAGGGGAATCTTTTAAAGGGCCGCTCACCCGATATGAGCATTTCTAAAAAGTAAGTGTGACACGTGGGCAACTTGATAGAAATCGTGTCGGCAACTTGTGAAACACGTGCCTGCCAAGCGAGAAAACTTGATTTTTAAAAACAAAGAGCCACGCCCCTTGTTTTCGCGGTAGCTGTGTTACAGAGAAAGTAAAAGGTACCATACATCTCACACGTGTATGCGTTAGGGACACTTATTTCAACGTCCAGTATACCGCCATGTGGAGTCGCGCTTGCACGCAATTGGTGTTGCCAGGCAAGACCAGTCGTGAAAAATTCCCCGATGATGCCATGTGACTTCGCGTGCTCATCCAGTGCAGCGAAACAGAAAGAAAAGGAAAAGTTGGGGAGCCATTCCGCCTTGTGAACGTGGATGACGAGCAAATCAGCACATGACACTGAGGTAACATAGCATTTTTCGAACCATGGCTGATCGCACAATCTGCAACCAAATCCAAAAACTTTGTTCAGGACGTCCATTTTCAATTAAGCGCTTGCTCATTTACCGTTTACCATTTGAGCAGCATTAAGGGCACCCGCGTCACTTCGTCGAGTTACGCGTTGTCTACTTCATGCTGAACTTCTCTGCTCAATATATGAATCAACTAGCCCAACAATATGCCATGCTTCTGTGCTTCGTGCGTGCGTGTGTGTGTGTGTGTGTGTGTGTTTGTGTGCGTGCGCGTGTGTGTGTGTGTGTGTGTGTGTGTGTGTGTGTGTGTGTGTGTGTGTGTGTGTGTGTGTGTGTGTGTGTGTGTGTGTGTGTGTGCGTGTGTGCGTGTGCGTGTGTGTGTGTGTGTGTGTGTGTGTGTGTGTGTGTGTGTGTGTGCGTGTGTGTGTGTGTGTGTGTGTGTGTGTGTGTGTGTGTGTGTGTGTGTGTGTTTATATGTTGTTAAAAGTTGCCTTCTTCGCTCAGTTTAAACTTGTCTGCTGGACAGTAGTTCGTCCATTTGAGCTCCACTGCAACACGCTGGTGTACGAGAATGCGACCACTCCAAGGAGAGAAGCGCTTTTCGTGGAGTCTGTTGCCCCAAAGCGAAGCTGTGAGAGTACAGAACGTAGATGAGCATGCGAGCCATTGGTGACGTCTGCCAAAATAGCGCGCGCGCCAGCACTCCCAGACCGCGCCACTGGGGTCAAAGTTCTCACTTGACGCTCGAGAGACGCCGCCCTACCCCCCCCCCCCCCTCCCCCATCTCTGCTCATTCGCCTTGCTTAAGGAATAATCGGCGACAGGAATCGCATGCGGAGGGATGTTAGCGCATGCGCCCTCCTTGTAAAGGAATACGCAGCCTCGTTTCATCTCTGCTTCAGCCGCGTTCGTCTCCTCGCTCTAGTGGGTAGAATACCGGACATGACGGAGACAGCGCAAATGCGTTAGAAAGGCCCATATAATTGCTACCGCAATAAAAAAAGTGGCGCAACTGGCACTAGAGGCCCAAGGCTGAAGCCAACAGCAGAGCTGGACGGCCTTCTTTGTTCTTTGTATTTTTTTTCTTCCCTTCTTTCTTTCCCTTTCCCTTTTTTTCTGTTTAGCTGTTTTTGAACTGTTTCTTCCCATTTCTTTCTGTCTCTCTCTCCATTTCTTGGTCAACCTCGCTCTTTTTTATATATATCTTTCTTTCACCCCTTTCTTTCTCATTCTGTCTTGCTCTGTTTTTTCTCTTTTTTTTTGTCAATTCTCGCTATCTTTTTCTTTCTCTGCCTACTTGTTTTTATAGTTCTGAATCTTTTTGCTCTTTCTTCCTTTTACTTTTTCTCTTTTTGTCTCTCTGCACTACTCTCTCTCTCTTTGTCTTTCCTTCTATCTCTTCGTTTCTCTCTCTTTTTCTCTGTTTCGTTCTCTCTCTGAGTGCTCGTTTTTTCACTCATCCGAGTTATTGCATCCCACGTCGGACAAACCGGCGCACCGGAGAGCACGCGCCGGGCGCACGTGTTCGGGGGAGCGAAGGAGGACATTAAGGAGCAGACAAAGAGAACGCGCGCAGTTCATGACCATGATAGCTTCTTGTCGAGGCGAACGGGGATTAGTCAAGCTTAAACAGCATCGCAGTGAAAAAGTTTTGACGCCCTTAAGTTACATTGCGTTCCTGCGAAATACTTGTTGGCTTGTTTATATTTATTTTAATATAGTGGATGTATTGTATTGTAGGCGGGGGCCAAACGAAGAGAAACTTTTAAATATTGAATATTTTAAAGTTTGTCATTCGGTACCAAAAAATCCACAGAAGAATAAGGCTCTTCTGTGTACAAAGCATGTGATACATAGACATGGTCATGTTTCCCGCTGTTTGAAAGCTTAAGAAAAATATAACTCAGAAATATCGCAAACACCCTGCCCGCACCTGCGAGGCAAAACAAAACGCATCGCGGGGCCATATGAGACATTGTCAGAAAATTTAAGTATTTCAGCTCTTGCAGAAGAAGCACTGGAAACTCACCCCTTCAGCAGCCACGCACTCTTCAGGTTCAGCGCACTGAATCCACGCAGAGCCTGGAGCTATGGTGCTCCACAAGGGCTTGGACATCAGGCACCACCAGGCTTTCTTTTTAGCGTAGTAAGCTATACTTACCTTGTAGGATAACAAAATATTGCTGATGCATTGTACAAGCAGGACCCAAGTTTATTCGTAACAAAGTTACATTCAATACTGTCGCATAAATGGGAAGGTCATTCACCGTCTTTGTACTCCAATTATAAAAGTAGAAACACTGGCCCATAGGACAACTAGTGTGACGCCTAAGACTCGCCAAAAGGTACGCTCGTAACACTCGCACGGCTGATGAGAATACAACAGACACACAGTGTAGCTCTCCAGACAAAGCAATGCACAACGGCCACATGCAATCGCCACTGATTGAGGTGCCGTTCGAGAACAGTGTATGTACAGTAGCGCTGGCATTTATGGGCCAGATTGAGAAAGAGGAGGTTAAAAAAATACTCTGGATAGTGATGTGTGCTTCCTGAATTAACTCGGGATGTCTTGGCAACAATTCACAGTTGTGGCACTGTTTGGCTTGTGATAATAGCCAGAGATGTGGCGATGAAAGAGAAATAATATCGTGGTTTTCCAAAGAGATCTTGTCCCACTTTCTGAATAGGCCGTGTGCCGTGTAACATGATTTACGTACCAGTAAGATGACAAAGGTAATTCTGCATGCAATCAAACATTAACAACCGCGAAATTTTTGCCCTGCATTGTTTCCACGACGTGCCCAGTGCATGAAGGTATTGTGGCTAATAAATAGTTGCAAAGATATAAAAACAGAAAATAATTACATCTTGTTTTTCAGATATGTGCGATTCCTCTTTCCTGCTGATCTCCCGCCTTCATGGTTTCGTTGAGATGGAAACAAGCTGCAACGGTGATTTTTTTGTGTGGCACGTGTACCATGACATCGAAACGTTGGAGATAACATTAGAAATTTTGTCTATTATGCGTGTATGGCAAACCACCACAAAATTTCGCTTTACTTTATACTGCTGCCGATGAGAGAACACCGAAATCTGAACAGATAAACATTTCAATGACATGTTGTAAAAAAAAAAAAACGAAAGCAGATAAATACGTCGGAATATGGCATTGCTCTTTTTCCTTGACACCCATACCTTATGTCGCAATTCTGCCTAACTATGAGATCATTCGTACACAAATGGGTCTCTTCCTCAGTCCAGATATACACTACCAGTTTCGCACTTTCCCCATCAGGAAAATTGTCGCTGGAATAGGAGAAATATCATGCAGTTGCCCTGGCATTATGCGCCGCGTCTTTCTTTCTGCGCCTGTCGTCCTCTTAGTCTTTCTTTTCGAGTTCTGCGGCGCAATACCACGTCATTTCATGCGCTAGTAACCCTGATAGAAGTAGTTTTTCTTCGTCGTTTCTTTGCTGAATATTAGGCGAGCGTCACTTCCATCGCAGGCACACAAGCGTCCTGCTATTCCATTAACTGGAGAAGTCCAGATGAGCCACCGTAGAACAGGTCACGAGACCGTACACGTCGATGATCCCTTGACTCTTTCAGTGTCGCCGTAACCTATGAAGAAGAGGGTATTGCATATAATTTCAGTTTTGCAGCAAGGGCGAAGAACACCACAAAAAACGCCACATCATAAATAGCCCGCGTAAGGTCGTCAGCCTGTGGTCATTTGGGTATGGTAGGCAGTTCTTGCTTGATAATAACTGTTATTTAACAATGCAACGCTAAACAGTTACTGAACCATTAGACACAATAACTTTGATAGATTTTCTGAACGAGGCGCCCCAATCGCTATTTCAGCTCTTGTTATTAAGCCATTTAACACACTTTTACGTAACCATGAACTTACTACAGAAAGTTCGACATTGTAAATTCTGAATAATTTTCGTCGAGGAATCCGATATTAAAAAACTAGCAGTTCCGTGTACGAATACAACCGATGAGCGAAGCTGCTTAGAAATGGGACGCAAACGACTATGCGCCTGATCTCGCTGCTGGTTTTCATGAAGGTGGCAGGGTGGCCAGCGGGTGGGGAGAGCGTCTGCTACGCTCGGTGGCGGGAACGATTGAGCGAGTGTGTGTGCGGCGCGCGCAGCGCAGCGCGAGCCAGCCCAGGCAACGGACCAACCACTGGGCGGACGACAGGGCGAAGCGATGGTTTTGCGCGTTCGCCGGTTTGAGGGGGAGAGGGCGGAGACGAAGAAAGACGGAGAGGGAGACAGGTGGGAGAGGGGAGCGAGCGGTGATGCATCAAGGAGCTTCGACGGCGGCGACGGCGACGGTGGGGTGCGGGGGCCTAAGGAGCTTCGCTCCTAATATACGCGCTGTGTTTATCTGCGGTGAACACATATATAAAAGAAGTAAGGTTTACTGCACTAAAAGAACTGATTGAAGGAAATGGAGCAACTCTGTCACTTTCGATTGCTACACACAGGAAGAAAAACGCGTGTGGCAGTAGAAGAGCGCATTTTCCGTTATAATGTAGAAAATTTTTAAAAGTAATAATACTAATAATCTCTGCGGTCTTGCGTGCCCAAGCAGCGATATGGTCATGAGACAAGCCGCAGTGGAGGGATCTGGAATTTTCGACCATGCGGAGTTCCTCAGCGTCCACTCACATAGCACAGCACAGGTGCCTCTAGCATTCCGCTCCCATCAAAATGCGATCGCCGCGACCGAATCAAGCCCTTGAATTTCAGTTCAGCAGCCGAGTAGCACAACCACTGTACCACCGCGACGGACGAAACGTTTAAAAAACATTACGAAGGAAATAGAAGAGAAATGTATTAAAACGCGAGTAGTACCTTAAAACCCATAGGTGGTAGTATTAATATTGTGCTGCCCTAAACTGAAGCGATGGAACAAATTATGTGCATTTTTTTGTATACACACTGAACGTGAGGGTAAGGATAATGTTTAATACCTTCAAGTTTCGATAGGAGCTCTTCAGCCGCTTCTGCAGAAGACACCAGCAACAAGTCTCTCACAACGCTGACTGGCACTCGTTTCTGGTGCTGCGATTCTGCTGACTCTACCAATCTCCTCAGGTTTTCCTGCATGGAAAGAGATGAGACTCCTTGATTTTGGTGTTACGCCTGATTACGGTACTTTATCTTAAAAAGTGCAATAAAAGTCTCTTCTGGTCATAGTTCGCTTTTCTAGATACATAAATCAAGTGACCAGTCACAATGGCAACCCGGCGCATTGGGAAACGTTCTTGAAGAGATAAGGACATATATTGAAAGTTTGGTACACCGGAAAGCCTAGCAAAAATTTATTCTGTTGGCTGCCCTGGGCTAATAACCGAGAAAAATAATGCTAAATGTGAGAGAAAGAAAAGAAAAATAGGCTTGAAAAAATTATGCAGAGTTATGAGCATGGGCACTTTTACAGTCTGGGTGAAGGCATTCATCAATTTAAATTTTCAATTTCACATATAGAGGCACAATGTCCAAGTCTGCCACAGTGCCAACTAATAATGGTTTCCATCTTTGTTGCAAATAACGACTAGCAGGCTCCGCTAATATATTTCGGAGTGCAGCATAGCGACGGAATAACCTTCTTTTTTCAGATTGAGCTTATTTGAACCCGAAATAACCCGTGCCCTTCTTCAGAGGTGGCTCAACTGACCCCTTAAAAATGAACTTAAAATTCTTGGACACTGAGCTGCCCGTATATCAGCGCACGTGGCTACGAGGTTCACTACATTATTAACAAAATAAATGAAGTTTAAAGTCTGATGGAAGCCCGTCTCGTCGGGATCATACATGGCGAAGGCAAAAAACTCCTAAGCACTGCGCCGACCACAGTGAAAATTAAAACACACAGAAAAGGACGTTTCGGCTCCCACTCGGGAGCCTTGTTCACAAGTAAAATGAAAGCATGTGTCAAACAGTTCGCCTTATGTACGCTTGAATATATCACGCAGGCAGGGCGCATACATTGACGGTAGATTGCCATCATTCCTGTTGAGAGTGCGCGGAGTGTCTGTATTACGAGTGACTCAAAATAAAGACGCCGTGACAGTTCTTTTTCTTTAGAAAGAACACGTGCCTTCCCCAGTCGATTGCGTGTGCCCCTAAAGCATCCTCAGCCAAAGCGCTGAATTTCACATTTCTTTTCTTTATGTCATAATTGTGCTGCTTGAGACGCCGTTCAAAGTCGCCAAATTTACCAATATACACGTCGTCACAATTCGTGCATGGGACTGCGTACACCACACCGGGGAACTTGACCTTGGGTAGTCTGTCTTTCACATTGACGAGTGATTGTCGCAATTTCTGGTCTGGATCATGTGCCACTTGGACGTTGTAGGAACGCAGAACAGGGCTTAGGACTTCACTTATGAAAGGAGTATACGGCATCCCCGCGCGCTTTTGACTAGAGGCAGCGCGGGACAATTGCGGACGTGCCAGTTTTCGTTCGGCAGCGTTCAAGAAGGAATCCGGATAGCCACAGGCTGACATTTCCCGCAGAACCAAGCGTACGTCGGCTTCGTAGTTTTCCTGTCTTGTGCAGATTTTCTGCGCGCGTCGTAGAAGCGTGGAACTTCTCTTGGATGTTTTCATTGTTGCTTTGCGACATAAGAAGAAGGCAATATTTTCTGTTTATAGATCCCTCTCATTCTTCAAATTTGCGCACAACTAAATCGACGGGTTTAGAAGCAGCGCCTTATATGCTGAATGACAATTATGCAAAGCTACACAGAACTTTCTTTTTATCGGTCACTCTTTAGATTAGAGGGCCAATAAATCAGATTTCAGTATCTCACAGCATAGCACCACTCAAGCCGGTAGTAATGATAATAATAATATGATTTTTTTTACGTCCCGAAACCACGGTATGATTATGAGGGATGCTGTAGTGAAGGCCTCCGGAAAATTTGATCATCTGGTGTTCTTTAATGTCCACTGACATCGCACAGTACACGGGCCTCTGGCATTTCGCCACCATCGAAATGCGACTGCAGCGGCCGGTATCGAACCCGCGACTTTCCGGTCAGCAGGCGAGTACGGCAACCGTTACACAGCCGTGGCGGACACTCAAGCTAGTATAAATGTTAACATAAAAAAAAATTCCCCATCTCCCGCTAAAGGGAACCATATGTGGATGCGAAGCAGCGGGGAGATAATTAGCTTGAGCAGGAGGAACGTCGCCGCTCTCATTTCACGGCAGTGGTCCGGGTGCTCATCGCGGCGCTGCATAGGAGAGAGAATGAGGCGCGCGCTCCGTCATTTTGATACCGCGGAACTACCGTGGCGCCCCCAGCGGAGTATGCAGCTGTCACACCATCTGTCGTGCGCGCCGCTCCGTACAGGATTCCTAGAGGAAAGAACGGGGGGGGGGGGGGGGGGGGACCGTAGGAGAGGAGAGAGAGGGGGGAGGGGACGTGCACGCGCTGTGGGGTGTGGATCGCGGGAGCCGCTCCGTAGAGTAGAGGATTCCTAGAGGAGAGAGGGGGGGAAAGGACGCGCATGCGCTGTGGGACGCCGGAGCCGCTCCGTAGAGTAGAGGGTTCCTAGAGGAGAGAAAGGGAGAGGACGCGCATGCGCTGTGGGGATCTGGGACGCGGGCGCCGCTCCGTAGAGTAGATGATTCCTAGAGTAGAGAAAGGGGGGTGAGCGTAGGAGAGGATAGGGGAGGGGACGCGCATGCCCTGTGGGGGGTGTGGGACGCGGGGGGCCGCTCCGTAGAGTAGAGGATTCCTAGAGGAGGGAAAGGGGGTGAGCGTAGGAGAGAGAGGGGGAGGGGACGCGCATGCGCTGTGGTGGTGTGGTACGCGGGAAGGAGGGACGGACTAAGCCCCCTCCAAGCACATGCAAGCAAGATCAAGGAATGGGGTCAACCTGGGCGACAGACACCACCTTTCTAGCCATTGCTATGCAGCCTCTCTGTGCTCTCGGCCATGACTCAAGGGATGGGGTCAACCTGGGCGATAGACACCACCTGCCTAGCCATTGCTAAGCAGCCTCTCTGTGCTCTCGGCCATGACTCTGATGACTGTGGTAGGGTTGACGGCCTTCATATTACTACAGTGTTCTGGTTCGCATAATGGGTGCTTCCCTACTTCATGAAAGTGGCCAGACGCGGGACGCGGGACGGACATAGCCCCGAGCATAAGATGCTTCGCATCTAATATCTATGGTTTAACGAGGCAAAACCACGCTGTAATTACGAGGCACACCGAAATGGTTCAAGGAATTTCGTCCAACTAGGGATCTTTAATGTTCACTTAAATCTAAGTACACGGGCCTCCACCATTCCACCTCTATCGAAAGGCGACCGCCGCGGCCAGATTCGAACCCATGACATTTGGGTCAGCAGCCGAACGCCGCACACCACTGTACCATCGCGTCGGCCAGTACGCAACCTTTAAAGACAGGGAAGGTCAATGGGAACGCCTTTTATGGCAGAAGTGCTTCTACTAGGCATTGTTGGGTTTTCATTTGCACGTGTATTGTTGCGCGTAAAGGATACGGAGAAGGAACGTATGCAGTCACATTCGCAGAGCGCTTCGAGTAAGTCACTGTGTACCTTCATTGTCTGGGTCCTTTACGTGCAACAATACACGCGCCTTTCTCGACTTGGCGTTCACCAACATGTGGAGCGGAAACTTGGAGAATAACAAAGAAATGCGAGAAGCTAAGAACTACGCAACGGGGGGATCAAACGAAAAGTGTTATGCCTAACTTTAATGCTTTTCGCTGGGAGGCTAGGAGGGGCCGCCAAAATCCTTGAGCCGGCACGCTGACTGCACTAAGCGAAATCCGCAAATGAACATGGGAATGTTCCCTGTGAGATTACACCGAAAGTTATTTATATACACGTTATGTTAGCAGCTTCCAGAAAGTATTCCTGCTTCCGCTTTTCACGGCAACCTTGGTCGCTGCTGAAAAGTGTGAACAACGTTGCTTGCAGAATGACAGAAGTGACGTATGATGCTCGTCCTATTTTCGCCCGAATCCCCGACTTTTCGGAGGAGCCAGTGAGAGCAATCTGGAGCGGAGCGAGTAGCTCTAAAGCGTCCAGTGGAACGTCAGCACCGTTCCGCATCGACCAATGAAATACGGATTGGCCGCTTCGGAACAGGAAATCCTGCTCCGAATCTACCAGTGAAAAACCCCATAAGAGAACAGAAGAGGGCACAGTAGATGAAAGAACAAACGGGGATTGCGGCTGACATTAAGGACATGAACCCAGGTATCCTGGACGACAAAGGACAGATAGCCTTTGGTCTGTTAGGGCTACGGAATAGACAGCAAGGTACGGGAGACGTAGCTGCGGATGTGTGCTCGATAGAGTGGCTCAACCACAAAGTTCACAGACATAAAATGCAACCTGCTTGCACAGGCTAGGGCAATATTTACGAAAGTCTGCCCTTCGGCATAATAAGTCGTGGTATCAAATATACCCATGCAGATTTGCTTTGTTAGGACTTTCACAGGGCTGCAACCAAAAAAGTGGGTTTATTTTCCGACGTTTCGGCATCAAATCGATTCCTTTTTCAGAGGGAGTGACAGCAGAGGAGTCGAGATGCAACCATTAGCTTCTTTCACCCTCGACACCTCGACACCTCCGCTGTTACTCCCCCTGAAGAAGGAATCGAGTTCATTCCGAAACGCCTGGAAATGAACCCACATTTTGGTTGGAGCCCTTTGAAAGTCCTAATTAACCCAACCAGTCAGGCAACTCTATCACAGAGTTCAGCTTCATATTTGCGTCGTGCATAAAGTCTAACAGACAACGGTGGAGATCAGAGGAAGAGGTCTTCCCCCCTGTAGTGCACATAAACATGAACTCAAAATGATGAGTACAGTGACCTTGCACAGTAAAACTGCAGTGCCGTTTTGCTCCGTATACAGTGTTTAGCTTTCTTTAGCAAATATATGCTATAGAAGAACTAATGACTATTGTTTAGATTTGGTGAGCCTAAAGGTCAAGTCCATGTGCGCATTATTCTTCTGGTCGCGTTGTATACGCTAATTATTGTAGATTAGCGAGATTAGCAGAATAGCGGGTTCGAAATGCACATGCGCAGTACGCTAAACGACCCGTAGCGTTTACCGTACGTACGCTATTTTTCATATTTAGTATTAACGGGTTTGCCTGGATAACGTGGGGTACGTAAATAATGGCGGCAGTTTTAGACGCTTACATCGAACTAAATTTAGCGTTGATGTGGACGGATTCACTTCTGTCGTAGCAAACGA
This sequence comes from Rhipicephalus appendiculatus, assembly GCA_030522465.1. Taxonomy (NCBI): domain Eukaryota; kingdom Metazoa; phylum Arthropoda; class Arachnida; order Ixodida; family Ixodidae; genus Rhipicephalus; species Rhipicephalus appendiculatus. The sequence continues at coordinate 44,401 of JALIZH010012378.1, read as the reverse complement.
CTGTGTATAATGGCTTCGCTTGCCTTCAGATAGCTTCGACAACAGAGTAATATGAATAACTTAGCGTAGTTTTTGAGATAGCTTCCCATTTCGAACATCCCTAGGCCTAACTAGAAGATCGGTGTAAACATATCTGCAACATAAACATTTTCGCTTTTGGTGCGTGGTTGATATTTTCCCTTTTAGTGCTACTAAAAAAAAAGTCGTAATATTGCTCCTTGCGGAGATATTAGCGAGCCTTTTGTGTTTTTTTTTCTTTTTTCTGTAAACTTTTTTTTAATACACTCACCCACATCTAGGTGACGCCACCGCCACAACTTGGGCACGCTAACGCTATCCCGCTAAACTAAAATGCGCTGTCCACAACAACCGTTTGTGGCACGGTAACGCTATTTCCTTAGCCGCCGCTAACACGCCAACGCTATCTAATCGTGCGGTGCATTTCACAACGCTCCATGTAAATTAGTAAATATCCGTCGGAAATAAGATATGACTAACAAAGAGAGCAAACCTATATACCAGTGGTAGCTGTAGGTAAACGAATAGTCATTAGGTCATGCTAAAGATTGTAGAATAACCGGACAGCTCGAGCTAAAATTAGTCATTTTAACTGTAATGATCCTGATTATATCTTTAGCTCCAGTGAATGCACTATTGTGCAAATTATTAAATATAAACGCGAACTATTGGTCTTAAGATATTTTAAGTACGCACGTCTCTAAAGATTGCCTTTCCTAAGGTCCCATATACGAGGTATGTGTCAGGACGCGCAGCACAGGGCTCACCTTCAACGCATGGTCTTTATGATTTACTGCTTTTGTCCAGCCATATTCCAGAATGCCTGGGAACACAAGCACCAAAATAAAAATTGACAGGAGCGCTTCGCATAAAATAACTGATCAGATTAACCTCCAGAAGAAAGACCTTCGCTATGAAATATGCCGCAGTGGATTTGTCAAAGACTACGAAGTCACTTTTTCATTGTTGTACTGACATTTAGCATGAGTCAAAAGACGAGAATTCAGGAGCGTTCAGTACAAAATCATCGGAGTAAGGCGAGGCGGGAACTTCTATTAACGTGCAGGCTATTTGAAAGTGGTCACATTGATTTGAACGGTGCAACGGCGAGGCGGCATGACCGAACCCGGCTCGCGCCATTGCCAGAGAACCACGAAGGACAATTCTCTTGTTGGCTGACGTTCTAATTGGTCCACGACGAAGGATTCCTGCGGTGGTAATTGTTCTAGGAATGAGCTTTTCCTGCTGAAATCGACGCCGTCACAGCATATCATGCCACTATAGACTCGGGTTTTTGTCTCTGTGAGCGAAATTACCCCAAGACGCCGCTTGTAAGCACAAAAGAAAGAACCTCAGACTTCATTTGCCGCCTTGGCACATAAAACGGCACCAACAACTGCAGTTTCATGCAACTTCCCTAACGTTCTTCTAAAGCAAGCGTATAAACATAGAAGCACATATTGAACAAATAACGATTGCAGTACCGAATTATGCAGTACTACGTACCAATTTTTGGTTTTGCCGAGCTTGTTGCTTCTTCATAAGCAGTAGCTCAACGATGATGCTTTGCTTGTTTGGATCGACATTCTGAAAACAGAAAGTATACGTAAGTCATTAAAATTCCTTCCACCACTGCAGTCATATCTCGTGCATGACTAAGATACCGTAGTTAGCCTATACACTACAATGCTGCCGTAGGGGTAGTGTGAACGTGAACGCGTAGCGTAGAAATCATTGAAGACGTAAAAATTTTGATTCACGCGTATGAATTACATTGTCCACAGTTTTTTATTACCTTCCTTTTTTTTGCTTGCTTTGCAAGCTCCATCGTTTTGATTCAACGGGCCAATCTCGCGTGCTCAGGCATCGTGCTACATCACCAACCATCCGAGATGTGCGTGCTCCAGATTGATGTTAAGACGCTGCCTGCTGATTTCGGCCAGCCCTTTGCTCGCTCGATATTTACGTGAAGGCTGCTGCATTTTTGCCCACCTTCGAGTTACGTAGCTGAACTTGGTCATTCATCTTGTCTGATGGGGCTAGCCAGACAAACCCGTCAGCTTAGCCAACCATTGTATGTGATGGTGCTAAGCGTCTGCGAGGCCCTGAAATCTTCATCGGAACCGATGCGAACGACAAGATCGGCTGGAATCGTATGAAAGAGCGAGCACCACCAACATATGGAAGGACAAGCCCCTCGAACCAACAACGCAATCTTTCATTTAAGGGACGTCGCCAAGCTGTTCTTCACAAAAAAAAAAAAAAATCACAGGGTCCTTTTTACATTCATCTACGACGACTCGAAGCCGATGGTCATCTAGTGGACGGCCACTTAATAAAAAATAAAAAAAGGAGGGGGTGGCCTGCCGAACGATCTTCCAACCGGCCAGCACGGTAGTTCTTGTTTCCTCCTCTGGGGCGTTCAACGCCGTTAAAGGATAATTAGAGGAAATTGGCTCGCAAAGGCAGTCAGCCAGTTGTGTGCATTGGGCGTATTCGTCAGCATTGTCGCCTCGCCTTGTTCAGCGGTGAAATTTAAGGCTGTTCATGTACAATAGGCGTGAAATGAATCATGTGATGATTGTTATTTTAGCTAGCGCGGTCACGCGGTATTCGCTCTTCTTTTATTGATATTACTCACGCGAAGGCCGAAAAGACGTAGTGCAAGCGTAGGTCCTGCTCACGTTATATTTTCTCGAACTGCCGAGGCAATTTTGCAGCAAAGAGAACTAAGACTATTGCTTCTGCAATTTCCACTTCCGCGCTAACTTTAATACGACCATCACTGAAGCTGGTCACAGAAACTCGTCGCACGCCCACAAGCTAATCGGAGGACACCATCGACCTCTGCCGGCGAGTTAAGGCGGAAGCGGACATTGCACGGCGAATTATAATGCGCCTTTCCGAATATCACTCTCATATGTTGCTGTCGAAGAAGGCTGACACTGCTTCTCAGGCCACTGAGCGTTGCCAGAGCTTTGACAAACTCAGCAGACAGCGTGTTAACGACAGCTGGTCAGGTTATCTTCAGCTCGCGTATAGCGGAGGGCTGCAGGTGTGGCTGGAGCTGCAGGTATTCCAATTCGCTACAATATATATCAACAAACACACGTCGACAATATATGGAAGTGTGAGCACTATAAGTTCGCATACAGTCCTCCAATAAAGAAAAAAAAACATTTTGAAAGTAGCCTAATCCCATAGGTTTTGTTCAGTTTGAAGAAACACGAAAAGAATAAAAAAAATGCAGGTAGGCGAACCAGGACTGAGCCCGGTTACCTGCTAATTTTTAATGGCTGACATACTGTGATACTGTGATGCAGGCCCGTAGCCACAAGGGTGCCCTAGTAGCCCCCCCCCCCCCCGAAATGTTGATCGAAGGGGGGTGTTTTACCGAAAATATAATGTTTTTCTGAAGATGTCAAGGTCATCAGCAAGCCCCCCCCCCCCCCCCCCCCGAAAAATGCTCCTGGCTACGGGTCTGCTGTGATGGTTTTTCTTGTTTTTCGCGAGCGGGATTACAAGGTATGCTCACCCTGCCGTTAATGCGGAACCCGTTCATGAGAACGTTGGTCTGGTTGATAAGGTCCTCCTGAAAGTTCTTCTTGAGTGCTCTACCTTTGGGACGAATGCCTTCCCCCGGTACGGGTATCACCTGGATTCCCCATACTGAGATGGCCACGTAGGAATCCGAGAGGTACTCCACCAGCTGCACATACCGTGGATATAAAGGGGAAAAAATTAGAATGACGAACAAAAATGGGACTTAGCGACTACAGTCGTCAGCAAGCTTAACAAGAACGCTTCGTAGCGTGTCCTGCAACTGTTTGATGGACGCTAGCGCCGCGCAGCTTTGGGCTCTGTTACCGAGACGTTACCCATGCATGCCGACATACCATCGAAGCATACCGAGTTATTATCTCGGCCACAGCGCGCGGCACTTCGAGGCTGACATTAGTGAAACTAATCCAAGTCATGCGTCGGAGCGTTCATGTTAAGCTTGCTGACGACTATACACGGTAAGCAGTGTTTAAATTATTGCTCACAATGTAAAACAATCTTGCGACCCTGCTTTAAAATGTAGCCAATTGTCCAGTGTAAGAGAATTTGTAAATAAAAATGAAATGAAAGTGACAATTGTGTTACTTCAAGAATTAAGTGTTGGCTTTATTGGCTTTGTTCAAATGGCCATGTTTTTCTGAAGGGACACGACACTAAGCTCGAAATACATTTTTTGTATACCATAAGCGCCAAAAGTGAGCTAGCAATAATTCTGTAGTCGCAAGTAAATATAAATATTTTAGTTAGGCCAGAAATTCGGTGGTTAAGCATTTCTAAAATTCTGAATTGATGCTGTTTTTCTGCTAAGCAGCGTTTGTAGCTATCTGAATACTTCAAAAATACACGATGCATGCATTAACACGCGCCAAACCTACTAACAACTTCGTTGAGATAAAACCTGATGGGCACCCAATGCTATCTCAGCGATATGTTAAGTTTTTACAAAAATTCCTTTACCTCCACGGTCGCTGGCCTGTAGGAAAAGCTTTTTGTGTGGTTGAAATCTGGGTCCGAAGTTCCAGAGACCGCCTCCGTTACCGTGTCCTCTTGGTCCTTGAACATGCGATATTTACACCTTATATCCTGAAAGCGAAGAAATGACACCGTTTAGTCATCCTGCCTTGTAAGCTTAACATCAGTTTATTCAAAGGTATATCGGTTCTTAACACCTTCAAACGGCCTGCAAAATGCAAGTGGTTCGCCAACAGCTTCACACAGCTCGCATGAATCTTAACTCTTTTCTTTTGTGGCTTGCTAGTAATCTGTGGCTATAACTATTTCATAGATTGATAAACGACGTAACGAAGGGAAACGACCAGGCTCAAGTCATGACGCTTCTGCACATATGTCCATCACATGACCGTCAAATATTCGTGTTCAGTGATGAATCTGCAGCGAAGATTAGCCACATTAACAAAGATTAGCTACATTTGTTTTTCATGTTCGGCCATACAATGAAAGCGGAAATTACTGTGTATCGCAACACGTTGCGGTAGTGCCTTGTCGTTATGCAATCGGAATGTATTACTACAGATTCGTAGAATGAAAGTTGCTTTTTACTACTTCTTTTCTGATGCAGTTGCCAAAACATTTCCCACCGTTGCATCGTACAGCCATCGCGTAACTTTAGATTACACAAATTCTTTACTACGTAACAACAAATTCGGTATCTAGGAAACATGCGAGCTAGCGTCAGTCGCCATAAAAACGAGTATTGGCGAAGACATTCGACAAAGGCTTCACTTTATTTGTTCCGTCCCTCGATTGTTAGGCTACTCGTTCTAGATGTTGCTAACGAACCAATCAATGCTTCTCAGTGGCTTAAAGGGGCTCCGCAACACTTTTCCAAGTAGCCCTATAATGACTTCACTAAAGGAGCTTATTGCCTCATGAATCAACCACCGCAAAAATTTTTCCAATCCCTCTAGTACGAGCGGAGTTACAAAGATTTGTCCCACGCTGTAATTGCTTTCTCTCTTCTCTCATCCCGACGAAAGCGCTGGAAGCTAAGCAGAGAGAGATGGCACAGAAGAAGGTACGTCATACGCACCACGTGACCTTGAGAACTTCTCTTTTTTTGTTCGAACGCGCGGCTTTTCAAAGCAATCGCGCGCGCGCGCGCGGACTCCTGGCAGCCTTCCGCGGCGGCCGCAGTAACTCCCGAGCACGCCATGCTCACATCAGCCAATGGCGTGGAACATAAGTCTATGGTGCATTGACCTTTTAGTATATAGCGTCATTTGTCGAGAGGAGAGAAAGCGATTTTTAGCTGACTTTGAGAATTTATTGTAAATTTCAGGTCTAGTGCTGAGCGATAATATTTGGCTCGCGTGTTCTCGAGAGCCTCGACTATCGATCAGCACTCTTTTTTCTGGTCATGCTCTAAAAGTGTTGCAGGGCTACAAATTGTACTTGTACGCATTTCCACCAATAGTGCTGGGCATCAGATGTTGGATAGCAACACTTACAGCACGCCATTGATGTGTCGAGCGCATCGTATCCTTTGTCGTTCTGCAATTATGTATACCTATGGTGCACCAAATATTAACTTGAGCTGCAGTAGAGTACGCATTTGGGCTGGTTGGTTCATGATTTGCAGTAGAAAACAGCGCTACAAGACGGGACGAAGAAAGGACACAAACCACGGCGCTGACTAACAACCAAATGTGCTTTATTCTGCCAGTCCACATATATATGCTCCGCCACAATCTCAAGAAAACGGAAAAACAAAAAAGCAAAAACACCAAAAATGATGATCAGCCTGCGCAGAGGCAATAAAACTGTCAATCTGACAGAAATGTTATCTCCTTCGGAAGGAGTGAAATCGAGGGGAGGCTAACACATGCCTCGCCGCCGTTATGGATGTGATACGCTTCAGAAATGAGACGCGCGCGTTCTTCATGGTATTTTGACAGGAAAATAGAATCTTTAAAAGATGGCTGGCAACCGCAATCATTACAATGAATAGACAGTTGGCTATCTCTAGCTTGTTTACTGACCTTGTTCGCGTGCTCGCGCATGCGGTCATTAGCGCACCGGCCAGTTTGACCCACATAGTAACGCCCGCAAGAAAGCGGAATCTTGTACACCACACCCTCGCAACATTCAACAAACTTTTGCCGGTGCTTCTTGCTACATCTTTTCGTCTTGGTCTCTCGGTTAACTTGCTGACACAGGCTACCAAGTTTATTTCTGGTCGAAAACAACAACCTAACGCCTGCCCTGCTGACCACTTTCTTAAGATTATGTGCCACCTTGTGCACATAAGGTATCACCGCCACTGATTGCTGCGGGGGTGTCGCCGAATGAACAGCTGTAGAGCACTTGTTCTTAAAGCCAGATACGAGGCTTTCTGCGATGCTTGTCAAAAGCGTTTTTGGGAAGCCAGCAAGCTTCAGACGTGCGACTTGAGAAGAAAAGCTCGCTTCAACCTGGTGGTCAGGATGATGTGTGTGCAGAAGTTCGTAATTGCATTGACCGATACGGTGTTGTTAAGTTTCAGAATGCATGTGGAATCACTGTCGACAAGTTTTTAGAGTTTTTAAAGTTTTATATGCAATCTACCTTCATCAGTTTTGACGATAAGCTTTTTTATTCAGCGGAAAGGAGTCTGCATAGGCTCATGCATCGCCCCTGTTCTCAGCGACATTTTATTAGCCAGCTATGACCGTAATCTCGACAGCAAGCTCAGACAGACTAGCACGATAAAGGTGATGAGATACGTGGACGACTTTTTAATTTTTTATAGCGCTAACCCTCGTGACGTGCAGCCTGCTGCTGCAATTTTTGACATATTCCTCACGGAATTAACTCCACTTGAATTGACTACTGAGTATCCATCAGACAATAGGCTACGCTTCTTGGACTTGGAACTCTCGTTCTCAAACAACCATGTCTGTTGGGGGTATGCGCCTAGGTCACAAAAGAGCCTTCTCCCTTTCTCTTCTGCACACTCGAAGATTGTGAAGCGCGGCATTGCAAGGGCTTGCATGAAGGCGGCGCTTGAGAGGTCCTGTGACCACCAGGTTGAAGCGAGCTTTTCTTCTCAAGTCGCACGTCTGAAGCTTGCTGGCTTCCCAAAAACGCTTTTGACAAGCATCGCAGAAAGCCTCGTATCTGGCTTTAAGAACAAGTGCTCTACAGCTGTTCATTCGGCGACACCCCCGCAGCAATCAGTGGCGGTGATACCTTATGTGCACAAGGTGGCACATAATCTTAAGAAAGTGGTCAGCAGGGCAGGCGTTAGGTTGTTGTTTTCGGCCAGAAATAAACTTGGTAGCCTGTGTCAGCAAGTTAACCGAGAGACCAAGACGAAAAGATGTAGCAAGAAGCACCGGCAAAAGTTTGTTGAATGTTGCGAGGGTGTGGTGTACAAGATTCCGCTTTCTTGCGGGCGTTACTATGTGGGTCAAACTGGCCGGTGCGCTAATGACCGCATGCGCGAGCACGCGAACAAGGTCAGTAAACAAGCTAGAGATAGCCAACTGTCTATTCATTGTAATGATTGCGGTTGCCAGCCATCTTTTAAAGATTCTATTTTCCTGTCAAAATACCATGAAGAACGCGCGCGTCTCATTTCTGAAGCGTATCACATCCATAACGGCGGCGAGGCATGTGTTAGCCTCCCCTCGATTTCACTCCTTCCGAAGGAGATAACATTTCTGTCAGATTGAGCGTTTTATTGCCTCTGCGCAGGCTGATCATCATTTTTGGTGTTTTTGCTTTTTTGTTTTTCCGTTTTCTTGAGATTGTGGCGGAGCATATATATGTGGACTGGCAGAATAAAGCACATTTGGTTGTTAGTCAGCGCCGTGGTTTGTGTCCTTTCTTCGTCCCGTCTTGTAGCGCTGTTTTCTACTGCAAATTAACTTGAGCGTTTTACAACAACACGCGGCGGTTTTCTAAACGCGCGTAACACCGACTGGGAAAAACAGTCACAGTTTGACCACAAGGGTGATGCAATGAATGCGAGAGCAACCAATTTAATGTTATACCAAGCAGCTAACTCTTTTGGATCCAATCTCACGCAACTCTACAAAACGCTGTTTTAAGAGAATACGGCTGCTCCAGGGACACTCTTCGCACATTCCATTCGCGTTAAGAGCGCAGCACGTAGAAGGGTATACGAGCCGCCCGCTGACGGCTGCCGAGATAGCGAGATAACATGCCCGCCAGCGACGACCAAGCTCGTAAAATCAAAGGCCGCTGTTGCTGCTCGACGACCGCTGCTCAATTTACCTGGCAGTGGGGTGCTGTATACTGTGGAGAAGGCTACACTTACCGTGAAGCGTTTCGGTAACGAGCGACAGTGCAGGATGCGCACGACAAAGTTCAGGTCTCGGCCCACAAGCTCTCCAGGGCTGTCCAGGAACACGTTGTCGTGCTCGGTGTACTCGTGGCCAGATTCTGAGCATGGTACCATCTCAACCTATCAAGGAAAACAACGAGATTTGTTTTAGCGTGTTAGTTTTAAATCTCTCCTCAGCATACTTCCCATTGAATGTTCGGTAACGGACGGGATGTATTCATGTCTGTTAGGATGCGTGGCTTTGATAATACACTTTTTCGCTGTAAACCGTACAACGCAAAGTTCAATCCCCTCCATTTTTTTTTAATGACCATGTTGTGTTCTCCTTAATTTGTATTAAAGTTTAAACCATTGCGAAATTTAAACTTAAAATCAAATGTTTTTTAACGTACAGTACGTTTCATATGCCTTTCGAAATAAAACGAAATATTGTTAAAAACCGTTAAATGATTTCAGCAGCATTCAAAAGTATTAAAATGTCATGTGCAACGAGGTTATCTTTTGACGGTTATCCTTTAATGACAACTATTAAAGTTTGAATATGTGACATAATTTGACTTCAGATATTCCCTGGTATTCAAAAATGTAGCTTCTCAGTTTTGAATAGCTCTACAAATAATAAAATTATGAGTTAATGAGCTCTTTCCGATACTGAAACGAAATCACGGAGAAATCAGGGAGAAAACGAATTTCTAACTTATGCATTCACCTAAGACGACTGGGCGGCGAAGGCCACCCGTGGTAGCTCATTTACCGCGCAGCTTGTATCGATGTCCACCGTTCACTAGTTAATCACCGCTAAGGTCACTTTCATTAATTTATTTTACTGATCACTTTCAATTGTTATATCACTACTGACTTACTGATGACTCATGGATTATAGCGGCGCAAGGGCAAGCTGTGGTCAAAGAGCGCCATGACTGATAATGGTGTGCTGTTAGCCCCGGCAAATAATAGTAATAATAATAATAATAATAATATCTAGGGTTTGACGTTCCAAGCCACAATACGATTATGAGGGACGCTGTTGTGGAGGGCTCCTGATACTTTAACCCGATTATCTGATGTTCATTAACGTGCACTCATTTCGCACAGTACACAGGCCTTTAGCATTTCACCTCCATCGAAATGCGACCGCCGCGGCCGGGATCGAACACGCGACCTTCGGGTCCACAGCAGAGCACCGTAACCGCTACACCATAGTGGCATACTGCTCAGACCAAGGAGTTACGATGATAGAATGTAGTGTGGCTCTAAAGTGACCTAGAATCAATTGTCATATGGAACAAAATGTTTCTTAATTAAAGCTAGTATGCGGTTGATGGAGTATTATAGAAAGATAGTTGTTTCTTCTTACATTGATAATTCCAACTTCTTCTCCCTTGAAGTTTATGATTTCCAGTTGCTCTTTCAGATCAACCTGTACAAAATAAGTGCGAGTTAGCTTCAGACAATGTCATTTTGCCATTGCAAAAAAACACAATTGTATTTGATGACTCACCATGTACGCAAGTGGTTGTAAGTACACTTGCACGGTCCCTATCCTGACTTCCGTGTTGGGATCCTCTAAAAAAGGGTCTCGTTCCTGAATATTCGAAGTTCATACAGAGGGTTACAAGGCTTACTAGGCCCCGCATTAACACACGGAAATGTTACTGTTTTAGCATGACATACCTCGTCTACTTCCCACTGCTCGCCGTTCTCGTACTTGCTGTACATTTCTTTCATGGCGAATACGCGGCTCAGAAATTTCTCCTTCGTCCAGTCGAATTCTTGTTCAGCTTTAAAATATTTGGCCTTTACGTACACCTGGAATCACATAAGAACGAGAGATATTTATCACACAGCCGCCTTTATCACCGAGAAAACAAAATATTGAGACAGCAGTTTTAAGTTATCGTGTGGCTTGCCTACAGTCAGAAACAACTTGGAATTTTACTTCACAGTAGCGTAGGGGTTTCAAGAAATAATGATGCTGACGATGACAGCAAACACTGTGTAATTTGTTTACGCTAGAGATATACGGACGAAAAATGTGCTTTTTTTATTCCAAGAACTTGCGCTGTCTCCACTACTGCTATTGTGGTAGCTTTTAGCCCACAATATTTCGGGAAGCCATAGTTGTTCAACTTACCTCTGTGCGCCCTAGCTGTTTGCCCAGTAGCTGTGGCGAAACAAGCAATATCTCGAAATGGACACCCCTGTCAAGTTCCGTACTCATTGCGTTGGCCTCATCAATTTTCGGCAAAACTTCTATCATATCTCGATTCAGCAGGGCCGTCTCTGCAAACCATGAATAATTATGTCACAAACAATGTTACGGCATATTGCTGCGTGTAGTGATAGTAGTAATGCTTTGGGTCACGGGTCAGCAACCCTTTGAGGCGGAAGGCCATATTTCATGAAACCGACCCGGCGGGGGCCATCCAGCAAATCGACAATCCGTGTAAAGGGGGCGGAGGGGGGGGGGGGGGGGGGGTTGCAGGCAACTAGAACAAGTTCGGCAAATGGACAAGAATGTAAAAGAAAACTGCAGTAGACGTCGTCTTTATTTCCATTGCGCAAGTCGCACGGTTGCAATTTAAAGACAGGTTAGAAGCAAAAACCCCCATTCGAGGTCAAAACTGTCACGCCGGCCTCCAGGTAGAAAGGGGGGGGGGGGTTCTGAGGTCGTACAGGACGCCGCATAATAATTTTCCGCGGACCGCAGACTGCTGACCTCTGCTTTAGGGTCTTGTGCATCACGACTTGAAACCAACACAATATTGACACCTTTCTTTTCCTTACTTAGAAAAGTGTGGTTGCTAACTCTTACCCAGTGAATCGTCATCGTGCAGCTTGATGCCTGCTCTTAGAGCTATTTCTTCCTGTGCCATTTCATACGTCACCTCTGGATACTTGGTCAAGTCGTGTCTATCATGCTGTCTCGGGTTGACGAAGAGAAAGAGCTGGGTTTGGCCGAAGACTATCCTGCCTCGAGACAAAAAAACGAGATGAGACACAGGGATGGACATTTGAGCACTATTTTTTAATATATGTTGTTTAGGAATTGTTGGCGCTTTTATACATCACTAGCTACTCCTTTTCACACATAAAAAAAATAAAATTCGTGAATATCCCAGCAATGAAAACAAGAACTTACACAAAATTGCACCTAGAAGTAGTTCGTGATATTCAGTCAAGCCATAAAAAATCACATATGTACGCATTACATTCATACTGTGGCACTAAAGCCAGCACTAAATACAGTCTAGTCACATAACACTAGCGTTCCCATGGGGGTGCAGTCATACAAACATTGTATATGTTGAAAATGATACAACATATTACGTCCAGTCAAGTGACAACACAAATAGTGGCGAAATTCAGTCACATGGATATTGCATAATATTAATGAGAACTAACCGACAATGATGCCAAGGAAAGTATAGGGGATGTTATTAGAAGTAATTGTTTTCAAGTGTGAAGAAAGAAAAGTGGACGAAAAGATAACTTGCCACCGGCAGGGACCGAACCTGCGACCTTCGAATAACGCGTCCGATGTTCTAGCACTGAGCTACGTTGGCAGTCATCCCTCCGGCCACTTTATGGGGTATATATGTGCATTTAAACGTAGGAGCCTCACTCAGCGCCGTCTGTTGCCATTAAGGCGAGTGTGGAATACTCTTTTTTACCTTTTGGGCGTCACGTAGCCCGTGATCTTATTACGAGCTGGCAGCTGACTAATAATCCCTCGCATACCACCTGACGGCATCAAGTCTGCCAGAACGAGACCCTCGCTCTGAATGAAGGAAAGAAGTGTAAACTTAGGGGCTCGTTTTCTGTTGTTAGACACAATATTGATCAAAAATAACCGACAATGTCGCATCATTGTCGGTTAGTTCATTGTCGGCATCACTCTAAAGACAGATGTACATCTTCATCCATGTGGCCACATGTGCAACCTGGACTCTTTGCTGGTGAAATTATGTTAAAAAGTGTTCTGCCTACGCGGCATCCAGCTGGAGGTGGCTTACAAGTGTTTTTTAGAGTGTCTGCTTGTAGTTCACCTTAAAGGGATACTGAACCAAAATCTGAAAATCTTGCCAAGATGCTGAAAATAAATTCTCAGCGTACGATTACACCGCAAATATGTCGTTACTTATCGAACTTTTCTGCGGGTGGTTTCATTTTCTACGTTTTCGTGAACGTGCGCCAAGCCACTCGGCCAACGCGAGTTCGAAGCCGTCAAGTCCTGGCTCCCTCGTTCAACAGCCGGTCGGCCGGCCGTCGTCTTTCCAAGCACGCACGCCGTCACATAGCTGCACAGTATGCATTCATGTCGTGGTCTTTCTACCAGCGATGAATTCACTTCTGATGATGCAAACCGTTTCAACTTCCCTAGAAATTATGGTTACGAGCCTCCTGTGCCAAGCGACGATGAGGAGCAGGAGGCCATGGACGTGCCCGTCAAGCAGGGCGAGCCAGCAACATAGTCCAACATTCAGTGGCAGCAGTTTATAAATTAATGCCGCGGAGGTTGTAAAATACATTGTTTCGTGATCTTGAATGAGGCAGAAAGGCAGTTATTACAACTGAATCGAGGAGTCGTTGCTGTCGCTTTGTGTGTATTTATGCGGTCGGTGTTCGACCTCTGCGCAGTACGTTTTTTGCGCGACCAGGCACCGCATGTGTGGAATATTTCAGCCGTTTCATAGCTCTGTACATACATACGGCAGCTACTGTCGCATCCAGGCTACCACAAGCCATTCCATTAATAGAAATCGGTTGGCTTCGTCACAGAGGCGAAGCCAGAAAGTTTTTCTGGTAGGGGTGGGGGGGGGGGGGGGAGGTGGGGTTATTTCCTTGATCTGAAGTGGGGGCCGGGCAGGCGGATGTCGTCCAGTGCCATTTTGTGCTCGATATGCCATGCCAAAAAAATTCGCGAGGGGGGGGGGGGAGGGGCACGGGCCCCCCACCCCCTGGCTACCCCACTGCTTCGTCACGATGGATAACGCGGAATATTCGAAAGGAAGCCTCGTTTGACCGCATACAGCTCGATGGCGCCGCCGTCCCATGCTTTTGCTGACCCTTTTCCTTTTTTTTTTTTTTTTTACTAATTTTCTGAGCTAGCAAATGAAGTCAATTTTTAAATGTGCCCAGGTTTGCCGTGTTGGCTGAGCAACACGTATCCAATTTCAAAGCCACTTATCAGCTCTAGACAACGTACGCGACAGTGTGCCGCGACCAACGATCCTGTTATGGAAGCCTTCAGTGTAGCAGTAGCTGGGCATTTTGCTTCCGCCACGACGAAGGCTCCAAAACCGACGACCGACTGCGGGAAAGTATGTGTCATACAAAGAGACAAGTTCCACGATGTTGATGTTTATGAGGTACAAAAATTACAAGCGAGTAGCGCCGACAGCAACGAACGGGCACCGCGGCCCACGCAGCCGCACGCGCGCGCGGGGGTGTCATGGCTTATTGCAGCAGCTTGCAGGACGCCAAGCACAACCGAAATTCGCTGATAAAAGCTGTTTCTCGTGATATCTTTTTTCAGATCACGTTGTTGTATTTGTCATTTTTGGCAGTTAAACTCATGTTCTGCTAAAAAAAACCACCCGCAAAGTTATCGTTCCGTATCCCGTCAAAGGAATCTGGAATTCCACTGAAGAATCAATGTAAAATACCTATGAAGATCCTGAATTTACACCGAGCCATGTTGCTCTGCAGCCACGGCCTGACATGTCATGGCACCTGCCGTGATTTGCCATCTATTATAGCAGTGGTCTCAAGCTCACCTGAGCTAGTGGGCCGCCACCCGAAAATTCAGTCCCGCAAGGGCCGGGACAGTAAAGACGGATGAAGTGGAGGGGGGGGGGGGGGGCAATATGTCACCTAACGCTGACATTTGAAAGAACGCATTTCCTTTATATCATGTATGGATCATTTCTAAAGATAATATGGCGACAGGATTCGCAAAAGATATCGATAGTAATGTACAGAATGACTAAACTCTAGACTCCCACTATGAAATATAGAGATTTCCTTGCGTGGTTTTCAACACATGATGACCGCATGGGGTGCCTCCGAAAAACAAAAATGCTTGAAACCAGTCCCGTCTCTTTAGCTTACCCAAACAAAGCGTTATTAATCGTTATAGGCGAGAAAATAGCGCGAGACGATTTACCAAAGTCACAAATATTTCATTCTTTGTGAAGCCGCTCGCCATATGCGGCCCGCGAGCCGCGTGTTGAAGGCCCCTGCGTTATAAATAGTCCCGATGTGTCATATTTCCTAGGAGCTTGCCCAGTTGCTTAATCTATTGCAAAATCACCAGGGACACTGCAGTGGGAAGGTACCCACTGGGATTGTATCGTGTGATTACGTTTTGTAGCCTTTGCACATACCTTTAAGATTTCGTATGTTATACATGAGTTCTTCGAATTGGTGTCACATCAAGAGGCAATAAAGCTGCCAGTAAATCACACGGGATGATCCATTCATTTGTTTCTTTTAATAAATTTCCAAATCGTAACATAGCCAATATTTCAAATAATTCTGCGGCTGTGGGAGGTGTTATGTTACTTAGAACCGAAAACAACGACACGCTAGGTCATGCATAATATCATATTGGTATCCTTATAACGCAGTTTGTTTACATTTAAAGCACACAATATCTTCATGTACTAGTACTCAGCCTAAAAAAAAAGGGGGGGAAAACACATCCGTGCGGTAAAAACATTGAATTATTTCTTGGTGTGATCACATTAACTTTATGAAGTCTCGCCAAATCGGGTCTGCTGAAATCCATCGAAGCAGCTGCCGCCTCCAAGGTCTACCACTCAAGCACGGTCCCCTGGAAAGTTCCGCGACGAAAATGTTTGCAACGACCGCAACCTAAACCGAGCGAGACCCATTTGCTGCTGTACCACGCATCGTGAACATGCCTCGCACGCCTAACCCAATCCACGGCGATGCCGGTGAGGAAGTGGAAAACTGATGTGGAAGACAAAGGAAGTGGAAGGCCATTTCGACAGTGTCGCTGCCATCAATGTCTGGGACAATCGCCGTAAGTTGAAGAACGTTTACATCTCCCTCGTTGACGTGGCAAGAGTGAGGTACGAGAATCCACGAAGCCTCATTCACGAGTGTACAGGAGTTCCATCGGCAGCTTCGTGAGGCCTTGTGTTGCACCCGATTTCTCTAACGGAGTATAGGCTTCTTGTCGTCGAAGTTCTGAGCAAAGAGGTTCCATTCACAGAAAAAGTAGCCATATAAAACCAAAATAAAAAGGAGCAGCAGGGAACCAGGCCTTTACTGTAGACAACCATCACCGTCTTTTTCATTCATTGCTTCTAAGTTCGGATATTGGCCCCCGAGGGTGCGTGCCATAACAAGAAAGCTAGCATTATGATTTTTCAAGCATACCAATAGCGATACTCCTTTGCCTAAGCCGGGTGTGCCTCCGTACAAACCTACGGAAGTTATACTAGAATTCCTCTAAGGGGCACTCCCGAAACGAGCATATCCTGTAACTCTTGGGTATTTCGCATTGATACGCCACCTGGCGGTAACGGCAGAAAACACGCCACAACACACTAGTTTTCGTTGTCACTGCTCCATATACCACGGCTAGAGTCTAGGTCACTCTAACCACGGCACAACATTGAAATACTTCCAAGAAGGCTGGAAGAGTTTTGGGGGCGCCGCATTACCATCGATGGATGGATGGATGCGAAACCTTATTGTTAGTCCTGAGGTGCATGACTGAACTTGCAGCGGGCCCCTCCCACGTTGGGAGAGTCAGGACAAGCCCGACCGCCGCATTGTGGGCCCTCTGGACAGCCTACAGTTGAGCCCCGCCATCGGGGCTCTTGATAGCGCAGAAATTAAACTGCATACAGGTACACAACACTCGCTTCATCAATGTGACGTCGCTAGATGTCCTGTGTAATTCAATGTACGCTAAAATGCTGTTTAAAATCCGTTGTTTTTTCGCAGAATGCTGGCGCGTCAATCAGAAGAGCTCCGCCATTTCGAGCAACGGTAATCTGTAGATTCTGATGTATAAAGCCTATGAGGAGTTCCGCAATTTATGTGAATGAAGAAGTCTTCCTGGTGCTATCACACGTCTTGTATCAAGCGATGAAATGTTAGTCTATATATGAGCGCAATAGATTGGCAGATCGAAAATCACTGAGCACACAAATTAGCACTACAATGGTACAGGGTAAAAGCGCAACAGACGAAGACAGGGAAGAGGCTTGACAAGACTCCTGTCTATGATGTCAAGCCTCTTCTCTGTCTTCGTCTTTTGCGCTGTCACCCTGCACCATGCCAAACCAGCAAGGCCAAGCAACCCTTATAGCACTTCAAAATTAACTTTTAACGAAAGTACACTCTTATTATTTTAATTGGAGCGATATAGGGATTTCCAAAGGGTTACACTGACCTGTCATTGTGGCGAAGCGTCACCGGAGACGTTACAGCTGAGCCGTTCACGAGAATCTTTGCCTCAGGACATCCCTTGTCCACAGTAACTTCCGTATCCGTCCTCGTAATAATTGCATGTTTGTCTTGAATCCTAGAAATTCAGGAAGAAAGGAAACATAGTTCAAATTTTACGCACGAAAAACTCATAGACAAGCCAGCGTACTTACTACCCTTTGTGTGCACCGCATAGTACGCGGTGACTCGGCCCACACTTAATGTTCTGCTACTGGCAGATTGGGCCTCTTTAAACACTTGAGTGGGAGGGCAGTGTACAGGAGCGTGTATGTATTGCATTCGGGCGAAAATCTGCTGCCACAGTCGCAAGCCCTGAAACACACACACACACGCACGCACGGACGCACACGCACACACACGCACGCACGCACGGACGAACACGCACAAACACACACACGCACACAGATGAACGCACACGCACGCACGCACGCACGCACGCACGCACACACACACACACACACACACACACACACACACACACACACACACACACACACACACACACACACACACACACACACATCAAATACAAAAGATAAATATTTCATATAATCTATGCGAGTAAAGTGATCTCAGCCGTATTTTCAACGTGTAGAAGGGAAAAAACACCGCGTGTATCATCTATCATCCAAGTGTCCTGATCCTCACGTCGACTCAAGCTGGGCTCTTTGTTACAGCTCTGGTAAGATGAGTTTCATTCGACTACTAGGTTAGCTTTAAGGTCACTTATGTTGCATGCTGAGACTATGCTCGGTCATTGTTGCCGTTCATCTCCTGGCTTGCATTTCTGATGATGTATTAATAAAACAGCCGCCGTGCACGTTTTTTTTTTATTGAAGTGATGTAAGGAGATGTTGACGCACAAACAAGGCGCCGGCTACTCCTTATCCCTTAGAGGTGTCTAATGTAGAGCACGTAGGGTGCAAGTCTCTAAGCGTAACAATTCCACAGCACATACAATATCTCATGCCTCTGTTTTTGAAGGTGAACCTAAAACATATGCCGTATTTGACAATTAATAAACAGGTGTGACTCTTGATCTAACAATGTCTGAATGCTTTGCAGTATCTTCCTGACATGTAATTATATTTGTTCGTTATGTTCTGTTCTATAGTTATTATTGCTCAGCTTAACACAGAAAGAAAACAAGCCGTGTATATTTTACCCTATCCCAAGTTCTTCAGAGGAGCGCAATTTAACTATACCATGGATTCCTACACTGTTAATCAGGTCTTGGTTAAAAGCTGGCTATATCCAGGAAATCGGGGGGGGGGGGGGGGGAAATTGTCCGATTTCCTGGCTATATCTGACACTTTAAGTGGGAGTTCACTTAGAGTGTACCAACTGGTCAGGACCAGAGTCTTTATATATGCCCTACTCGTTCACCATGTTATTACTGCTAGCTATTTTGTGTTTGAAGTTATTTTGTCCTATAGTTTTGGTTATTCCCCTCTGCTTGGTCTTTGCACCGCAGTACATTGCGAATAAATACCTTTAGATATGTGCGTCAACACTATTATCTTCGAACGAAATAAGCGAAATGGTTCTAGGGTTTTGTTCCTTTGTTAGGTACAACCTAGTGAAGCCAACAGACGACAAACCCACGGAAGGAATAGCCGACATCATTAATATCGCTTAACTTTAGTTTATTAATCACGACGTAAATGGAAGTGAATTAATTTGGGTGAAAAAGAACCATTATATTGCCGAACTGAATGCATACCCTACTCCTAGCATGACGATGTCTGTGTCGGCTTTGCCCACAGTCGATTTTCCTTTCTGAAGAATGTGCACAATGCGGCCGGAAAGTAGTGGATCCAGGTTCAGGTTGCTGAGGTGCGGCAGCGCGTTCTTCTCTTCCTCCGTTATCAGCTTATCCGTATCCTGCACCGGGAATAAAATAGCAATGAAAGTGAGACATGTGATCATGATAAGTGAGTATAATTATCATCGTTGTTTATTACTGTCCATCTTGCAAATTGGATTACACAACCTCAGCTATAGCCACGATATTGTTTTCTTTTTTTTTTAATTATTCCGTCTTGTTATCCAGTGCGTCTCTACAGAAAATTGTGCTGCTCGCGGAGGGAAATGAATGACCGTACAGCGTACATAGATGCACATAACTATGCATCTACAAGTTGTGGTAATTTTGTTTTTGATTATTTGCTTTTTGTTCGTGAGCTGGAAACAAGTTTGCGGGTCGATGCTTTATAGTAACAAGTAGTTGTCAATATTTTGCTTTTGTTTCCGTGATGGTATCGACGATGACTGATATCACACAGGGTACGACGATGCTGGATTGACAGGTTTCTTTTAATGCGATGATGAACTTTGGATGGTAGCGATGTTTTGTAGCGTTAGTTACACTGGCCTAGCCAAGCCCGTTTCGCGCGGCTCATCAAGAGCCATGCTGCGCATGCGCGCGGATCAGTGATGGCACACAGCTGGCGCATCGGAGCCGGCACCTCCCGCGCACTCCGCTGCCGCCGGTCTGCGCATTCCAGAGGAGGGACGTCGTAGCCGTGGTAGACGCACTGGCGCCGGCACGCGCGCAGCTATTCGATATTCGCCTTCGCTGTGCAGTCGCCGTCTGACACTGCGCTGGAGCCGCTGCGCACCTGACTGGCGTTTGCCAGCAGCATTTGCGCTCTCCATGGAGGAGAGCGCAAATGCTGCTCAACGGCGCGGAAGAGCGGAGAAGCTTGACTCATCGGATCCCGAAGTAGTTGCCTGGCAATTAGCGGTTGAGCGTAGGTATGTCACCGAACAATTCGGTTAAGGACACTATACACGTAGTGGCTACGTCTATACCTAGTCGTGCGGCATGTGAACTGTGTGCGGTGGCTGGTGACTTCAATCGTGCTCGAGACTCTCTTTGTGTTCCTTTGAAGGACACGTTTAACCTCGACTTAGCCAGTCTTCCAACTGCACAGACGACCCGAAGGGGAAGCACCATTGATCTTGTCTATCAGAGACTGACAGACAATTCCAAATACTGTGTTGGGGCCATAGAGACGGCAGCGTGTTACTTCACTGATCACCGAGCCGTCTTTGTGGCAATAGAAAAGCAACCTGACGTTGAGCAAAAATAAATATACATGTGCCACATAATACGTATACCATGTGTGCGTCATTGGAGCAGCAGTAAGCATGACAATCAAGCTAATCCTAGACAATCTAGACAATCAGGAAAGCTAAGAACATTTGCTAACGCTGCGTATATCCTGGCATAGCCGAGCTAAGCCACTGCAACATTTTATTTATTTATTTATTTATTTATTTATTTATTTATTTATTTATTTATTTATTTATTTATTACATGCTGCCGGTAAAGCTGTAAGGCCTTAGGCAGGGCTGGAGCAGGAATACAGCGTAATACAAGCTGGGTACACAGAAGCGATACAAAAGGGAGAAAAATACCGACTGAGAGGCCTCGAAAGCATGATGACATCTACATGGCGTCGATGCAACGAAGGCGATGATTGCATCACAAAAGGAGCAGCGTGACGATGACGATATGACAATGCACTCAACGTACAGTGGGAATTTCGGGGGGGACGCCGTTACGATATGACTACGAGAATATACTGTAATTGTAAGGAACTTGAGCGAACTGGTACATTTTAATTACCCGTGTCCACTTCTCTTTTGTCCCTCGTTCCCGTATACGCTACACTTTGCGCGTAACGAAAATAATAGAACAGTGCAGTGAAGGTTATGCATATTACAACGATACAAGTACAATAACGAACGGCCCTGTTTTTTTTTGTTTTTTGTTTTTTTTTTTTTTGTTAAGACATGTGTTGTTTTTTAAGTACGTCGCCTACAGCTCTGAGTCTTCCGGCTATGGTTTGCACTATAAGCACGTGGTGACCGAAATGCAATATGGATTATACTAGCTAAATGTGCGGCAGAACAGCCGGGGGGCAGAGAATGGGCTAGGGTAGGCAAAGAACGTCTGGCTATAGATTTTTTTTTTTAAGAGCGTGGTATCCTCTCTAGAACTTTGTACGTTGCGTTGCCTTATGCAAGGAGTGGCCCATTCTACTATGAGGTAGCCTCTATTGCCTGGTAAACTGTAGATGAAAATGGGGAAATAATGTAGTTAGTGTTGAAGCTTATAGCACGAACAGCATCCCCTCCATGGCGTGCGTCTCGGCATGAAAATCTGGTAGCAGTCGATTCATGGTGCCTAACAGCACGACTAACGCGTACGAAGAAAGGAAGATGACACGTGAGAGAGTGGTTGAATTCAACTGCACCTTTCTGTTGAGAATTCAGCTGGAAGTCAGCGCTGTCTCGTGTGTTCTGTTCTTTTCGTCGCGTGCGTTTGTCGCGCCACCACGAAACTATACCAACTCGCCCAGCACTCCATCCTACTAAGCAGTCAATTACATCATACACCAAGTCCTGATTAACCTGTTAAAAATAGTAAGAAAAGCAATTTATGACGTGTGTTCTGGGAGGCATCAATTCTGAACCCCCCGCCCACTAAGGCGAAAAGTCTGCCTACAGTCTCTGATCGGGCACTTTGAGCGGGAAGCTGTCGTTGCCTGAGCCGAAAGGGTCGCTCCATGTCACGTGCTATCATGTTGTTCGGGCGTACCATGCATTACCTGAGCAGGATTTGAATGAAGTTGCTACCACCATCTGCCTGCAGTAGAATTCTGCCACTATAATAGAAAAAAATAACGGCATGCTACGTTGCATTTATAACTGTGTCCAGTTTCGTTTTGCTGGTTATCACATTCCCAATAAATGTGTTTAGTTGACCGGAAGTTGAACTATTTTGTAAGTCATCACCACCATAATCAGCCTGTTCTAAGTCTAGTACATCACAGAGGCCTCTCCAGACCTCGCTGAATTCGTAAATATCTATCAAGAAAGATCTGAAACGTTTACGTTGTCTCGCTATCTACTGCGCCCGTGTTCACACGCGCACCCTCTCTTGCAATGCGTTTCGTTGACACAGCAAGGGCTAAGTTAAAAGAAGATGCGCCCGAGGGACGGGGTACGTCGAGGTAATTGGAAAATAGCTGCATTTTATGCGGAACTTGAACTGATGGCGCAAATGTTAGACAGGGACGAAGAAGACACGTAACACACGGAAAAGCGCACTCTCGCAACTCCGTGTCTTACGTGTCTTGTTCGTCCCCGTCTAACATTTGCGCCATCAGTTCAAGTTCAGCTATGCACCAACTAGCCCGACAGCAAACGTTACTAAGCAATTTTATGCGTCCACATTGGAGGAGATGTAGTGATCAAGGAATGACACAAAAGCCGAAAAGCCCACGCACCTCTTTCCTTGCTGAACTCTTGAGTTTCTCTTCGTATGACTGCTTCATGATGAGCATCTGTGTCTCGTTCTCCTTGATCACGGCTTGCATGTCCTCTTCCCATTTTCGTTTGATTTGACTTAATTCTGCGAAGATAACAGCATATCACATGTAATAACCCGTCCGTCATGAGTAGTTCATTCATCTAAAGCTGATAATACCGATTCATTACCAGAAAGTTTGTTCGAAAACTGACCACCCCTAAGGCTTCGACAGAATGCGTGACAAGCAGTAGCTTATACCTCAAGATCTAGGTTTGCACTTGCATCTTTGGCACTGAAAGGCAAGAAAACCTCCAAGCCACGTCATTTACTTTGTTACTATGTGCTCGCAGCCTATCATACATCTGTGCAGCATAGAGATTTCCACAAGTAAGATGAATCCGGTTGACAATACACGTGCTACAATGGAGGAATCTGTTCCTATGGTTCTTATCGCATCAGTCTCTGTCTATCTGGCCTTATGCCCCTACACTGGCTCACCATTTTATTAGGTGCTGAAAAAAACGACTTTTGCGTCACAGATTTCAGTGGCCTTTTTTTTACTCTATGGGAAACTTGTGTATGTATGAGGTGATGGGAATATTGCTTTTCATTTTCTTTTTCTGCTCATACTATCCACCTACTTGGAGACTTTCTCTCGTGCATTCCTATAAACAAGCCTTCTGCGACTGATAGGATAGCGTGATACAATGAAAAGATAACGTGAATCAGTAGATTATAAATGCTAGTGACTTATTGAAGAGCGCGAAATAAAAAGGACAAAACAATGGAGGTACACGGTACATGCACTGACTTAAACCAAATAGTTGTTCATAAACACGCACATTGTTCAAATACCAGATATTGCATATTATTTATCTCTTAGACTGAGAACCTTACAACGGTATCACCTCCTGCATACGCGGGAAAGCACAGGTGCACCTGTGAAGTCGGTCAACAATCAGTAAAAAGCTGGACAAACAGTGAAGGACAGTGACAGATAACTAATGCGAGATATCGGGCATCCTAACAATATATAATACGTGCGTGTTTCTGAATATTTTTTCTTTAACGTCAGAGCCTGTCCCTTGTACCTTCTTTCTTTTGTCCATGGTTATTTCTCGCTTCTGAATAAGTCACTATTCAACTTTAGCAACCCGCCTAATTTGCCGCACTGTGAGTATAAAGATTAGGCTGCTGGAAAATAACAACAACGTTGGCGCTATACCTTTTCTTGCTGTAAAAACTTAAGCCTAGTAGAAGTGTTTTTCCGACAGCACTGCTTTATTGCACAAAAACATTAAATTGAATTGGATAAACAGAACTTAATCTAATTTAATTTAATCTAGTCAAACGAAAAATCCCGCCTTCATCCTGCGAACGTCGGCATTACCTCGATCGCAACAAAATTCACGGTTTCAAGTGATGCCATCATGATACCGTCGTGATGCCGTCATGTGATAAGGTCGCGCGCCACGGAGGCCAAAGAGTATAGGCGTACGTATGATCGCCGTACCTAAATGTGCGGGGCTAACGACTTAACTGCCTCTACAACTTTTTTTCTTACCCAATGGCTGAGCAATTGTTTACCGTTCAAAGACTGCACGCATTCAAGGAAGAGTTTTGTATGTAGTAACATAGTCCCCGGATTGAGGACGCACGCCGTTTGATTTACAAGAAAGTGGCTAATTCTCCAATTGGGCAATTTATATTCGATTCAATGTGCACCAGACTAAAAAAAAATAAGTAGAATGGAGCTCACCTTCTTCGGTGAGGCCTGCGCTGAGAACATTGTCGACATTTCCTTTTGCGAGCTTCTTTTTCAGGGCTTCGTTTTCCTGCCGCAGCTCACGAATCAGCTTGTCCGTGGGATCCTCGTTGACGCGCACGAGATTCTTGATTTCCTTCGTGCGTTCCGCTGTAATCACGTTACCACTCGTTCAGAACACATCCTCCGCCAAGGGACGCACATTGATAGTTACAAATAGGAATTATAAAATGAGAGAAAAAAAAACTTAGGAACAAAACTGGGGAGGGCCGAAGCATGTAGGGATGAGTTTTTCAGCACCACGAACGTGAAACCTGGGGAGGGGTGAAGCATGCAGTGTGCGCCGGGGTTTCCCACAGCAAAATCGCCGCTAATGGGCAATGAGAGAAAGAAGAAGAAGAAGGGACGTTTTTTTTTTTGTAAATGGAAAATAGGGCGTTGATTTAATTTGTCTATTACTAATAAAAAAGTATTATTATTATTTATTTTTTTTACATTTGAGCGACCATCAAAATTTCATATGAAATTTATAAGGTTTTCATTCTTTAACCTCCATTATTCTAAACTTCAATAACAGTTTATAAGACCACTCAATTCTTGGCCAATCCCCCCACAGTGGGTGTGAGCCACAGTGGAAGGTAAACAAGAACAAGGACAGACCGAGGTAGTTCGCCACATTGTTTTGAGAGGTTTTTCTTTTGATAATGCATGTAGGGAAGCGTGTTGCAGCTCCACTATCATCGTCGGCTATTTGTTGGGTTAACTGTTGCCTTCTTCATTTTCAGTGGACCGGTGACAAGTAAAGCACCATCACTTTGCAGATATGTTTGAAGAAGTGGTGTTTCAAATAGACGACTTTTCCGTAGAGATGCGCGTTTGTGTGACTAGTTTTAGATAAGAAATTTGAGCCCCTTGGTAAATTTCGTCAGGGATTCTGACATCGCTGTTAAGTCAAACATAATGTTTCTTGCAGTAACAACGAACATTTAATTCATAATATGCATTGTATGGACCGGTCGCGAGCAGTGGGATTTATCTAATTTTTCGTGACTCATACCCGCTTATGATGGACCATGACAACGACATGACACGCCGAAAAGCCTAGGCTCTAAGGTGTTTCGACCCTAAAATAATCGTCTAAAACTAATGCAATTCAATATGCTTCCATTGAATGGTGAAACATGCGGATAACTAAGGTGTTACTGCGGGTTGTTGTACTGTTCGTAATGATATCTAAATTGCCCCCTTGAAATAAAACACGTGTACACATTTCTAACGGCGCAACATTCCTAATAAAATCTCGGCAAGTTGTAACCTAAAAAACTAAGGTCTCCCTTAAGGAATATGCTTCGTCTTCCGAACCTTTCTGTAAAGTTGTAGACATCATGCAGTATGTTCAATATGCATAGAGCTAGGAATATTACAAAAAAGAAAACTTAATACTACATTTTTCCGAGTAAATGAATAAACTGATAATGTAAATCACCATAAAAATTGATATTAACGTCTGAAACGAAAAAAAAAACATCAGTCAAGACACGGGCCTAAATAGAGGGGCCACGCAAACAATCGCTCAACTTGCAATTAATTTATTAAGGCACCCACGTATTTTGTAAACTGCTTCTGCATGTATTTTTATACATATGTCTTAATAAATTAGTTGGAAGTCCGAAGACTGTTTGTGTGTGCCCTCTATTTCGTCCTGTGTCTTGACTGACGCCGTTTTATTTTTCCTTTCAAACGTGAACCAACTGGCTCTGCAATTCATGCTTTATAATTTTTTATTAAATTTAGGAATGCAGTCAGAAATACTTTGGAAGAGGGAAATTTCGCGCACGAAATTTTTATCACGTATCAGTAGCGGCGCACATAAGCGTGCGCAGGGTACTTCTTTAGGGGGAGGGGGGGGGGGGGGGCGAAGGTTCGTTGCAGCGCCCCCCTTCCCTATTAAGTCAATGTATAGAGCCGACGTTGTGCCCCCCCCCCCCCCTCTTAGAGTAACTGGGGGGGGGGGGGGGCCCATCTGCCCCCCCTCGTGCACACGCCTATGGCGGCGCACTTTACTGAACATATAGCAAAATTTCTTGAGATGTACCAAACAGCGCCAGTGAACACATTGTTAACATAACTTCTCCGGGGGAAGCCTGAAGATGCCGTATCTTTTCGCGTATAGCCCGCAACTTCATGTACTTCAAACCTCCAACTAAAATAAACCGCGGAGAAATAAACAATGATTCTCGCGTATTACCAGCACGTTTCAACCTTGAAAACTAGTTTTACATGTTGATAGGAATGAGGCCGCTAGCTGGGCTCGAAGACTGCCCAAGCTATATTTGTTCTAGGTTTCGGTCACCAGAATTACTCCCCCGTCTTTACCTACTGTAAGTTTTAGCCGTCACTGTGACTGCCAGCCTCTTTTTCACATTCACTATCGCTACCTTCGAAGACGATATCATCTTCTGTGCCCATCTATACTACTGCTAATACACGTTTTCTTGAAGATGCTGCGAACCACGTTACTTGGTATTTCAGACGGAAGTGCGGTTAACAGTGCCGTGACGCCAGCTTGCACGCCGTAATTTGCATATTCTAACGCTTATCATTCTAAGAAATGATTGAGTAAAATGGGTGTCTTTTTGTCCCACAACAATATTCGTCATCTATCTTGCGTTCCTTTCCTTGCATTATCGCGGCGCGCCCGGCAGTTTCAGGTCACGAACGACATGCGCGTTATCAGCATGACATAGCATTCTTGATAGGAAAGTGGCCAGCGCCGAGTTTTCAAGAAAGGAAGCGCAAACAAGCCGGATGACGATTATTGTTGTGGGACAAAAAGACATCATTTTTACTCGATCATATTTAGAGTGTACCCCGTGAAATTCAGCTCCGAATTTTCTGTACTTAGAATGTTTATTACGAATTACGCGCGCTTAAAGAGCCTCGTCATCGAGCTTGTAGGAGTCGCCATCTGCCGGTTCAAAATAGAACAAATAAAGAAAGAGCTGAAGAAGGTTTTGACGGAGGGTCAGCAGATGGCGGCACTCATGCCCTACTGATCGATTTTGGTTCTCCAGTTCCCATTCCCATTTAGAATCAATAAAGTTTATGCCTCCTCCTCCTCCTTTCAGTTTGAAGATTGAATAAATGTTTTATGCTCTCTGTCAGAGTGGCTCAAAGCTGCACGCTTTCTTTCCAGGCCTTGAAACGCCTTCTTTTGTGGCCAGGCTGTTGGGCTTTGGCTTCCTAGAACACACTCTGGATTTCCAAAAGTGAACTTGGCTGCTTGCTCCTTTTGGCCATGCATCTGTGGCCGACCGTTACTGCTAAAACAAAGATATAGAACAGGCTTTCGAAGAGCTTGTCTTGAGTTTGGAGAAGCCAACAAGAACAAGCGGCCTTTGAAAGCTTCCTCGGATTATGACTTTGTGAGGGCTTAACGTCTTCGTTGTTAACAAAAAGGAATACGACGCACTGAGTGGCCGCATTTACAACAGTTAACTTCAAAGAGAAATCGAAACAGTTAGTGTCTAAGTTGTAAGTGGACAGCAAATATTACACTTGTACAAAAGCTCACTCAAAAACTTCTACAAACAAAAATAGAAGTATTCATAACGAAGCCGAAAAAAAAAGAAAGAACAGCTGCACACATAGGTACAAAATTATGTCGACATTACTCTCTCTCAGCCCATACTACAGATAGAAATAATGAGAAAGCAATATGGCTCTTTTTCGCTGTGAATATTATGTGGTAAAGATTAATGAAAAACACAAGTGGCACATGTCGGGCTGAGTATATTAACACAGGCCGCACAGAAAAAACCTCAGTGCACTGAACCGTACCTTACAATAACAGCCTTCGATCTTCCTGTACGAATGAGCTGCTGTCACACTCTCCATTCACCAGCCAAATCAAGGTAATGAATTTGTAAATGTAATCTCTAACGAGCAGTGTATATGCTAAAAGGCGTAGGAAGTGGGGTCAGCAACATTTCCGCAGCCTATTTTACTTTCAAGTATAGTTGTTAAAATTACTTTTAAGGCAAAATATCTACGCATAACTAGACACAAGGCACCAACTGCGCAGAAGGAAGACACCTGCAGAAAAAGCTCAGCATTTGCTGCGCAGAAACTGAATGTATAGGAAATAAAATCGTCCGCGCATTTTAAAAATTCACCAACCGTAACGCAGTGTGGATAGAGTTTCCTCGTAGTTCACATCCGAAGGACTGATGGTGGCTAGCTGAAAGAAACAAAAGTTGCGATTAACGAGGGATAATTTCAGTGTCAGTATTCAGTGTTAAATACGAGTACCTTTAAAGAGCTATCTACACAGGTTCTGCTTGCTTAGCAGCTTCACGCACTTTCACATGCTCAATAAAAAAAATTGTTTTATTCAACTGTAGCGCTCCTATTCAGAGATATTCATAATCAAACTTGACACATATTAGGCTTACTTTGCTTTCATTTGAATAAATCTCGACGAAACGTCCAGCGCCCAACTCACCGTGGTAGCCTAGCAAGTGAAGGTGTTGCGCTGCTGATAAATCTGAGGACGCAAGTTTGGATCTCGGTACAGTGGCCGACTTTCGAGTAAGTTGAAGCAGAAATAATTAGATACATGCTAAAGAGGCCCAGGTTGTCTAAACTGACCCGGAGTATTTTGGCGTGCCTCATAATCATATCGTGGTTTCGGCACGCTACAATCCAGCAGTTATTATAACGTCAAGCGCCCATTTTGAAATAACTCGTTGCTTTCGACATATTGTTTGCCCCTGAACAAACACGATGGCACTTGTTTTGTTGGCATCAGCTGGTCAAAACAGGCAAATACTGATCTCTTTTTCCCATTAACGATGACTTTCCCTTAAGGGTTGACAGAAAGTCGAGATCCACGCCTCTGAATACGAAGTAAGCTGACTGACATTGAAAGTTCATGAAGTATATACGTGGGAACAAAAGTGCTCCAGGACAATCCACCAAAGTGAACTTTTTCAAATATGGTTCTCTTAACGTTTTGAACTTATATACCACAATCGTATTGCGAAAACTTCAGTAAAAAGTGTTTTGTAACATTTAACGATGAGGTTCCATCATGAATAATTTGGAAAAAGCACACAGCCAATTTTCGCAGGTGGAATCTATGCAGATAACGTTAAGTATGAATTAAAATTATTCTTATTTCAATTTTCAAGACATCGTAGGTCTACACGACATTGCGTGGAAAACGGAAACCATTGCGAACTTCATAACACTCGAGGTAACACTAGATTTTGGCTTCCGATTTCTCCGCAAAGATCATCCGTGTGCAGGCATGCAGTAAAGCTTGTTTAAGCGTAAGACTTGATTTGATTTTTTATTTCGTCTTCATCTGCCATACTCACCATTATGGTTTTGCTGTTCCCACCCAGGGCCGTCATAAGCAAGCGAGTGAGCGTAGATTCTCTATAAGGCACTGCAAAAATAAGTGGCATAAGCAGTTTCTTTAACCAGATATGATTATACATACAGCTCTATGTTGTAACGACTTCCCAGGGCGTTTAAGCCATTGTCAGTTCAAAGAAGACAGAGGGGTTTTTTTTTCTCCGCCTTTACTACCTTTCTCATAGGTAATATCACCTCCTCGCCACTTGTTTCTTCATAAAGCGCGTGCATAATGTAAACCCTTACAAAAATGGGTTTGACCTTTCTGTCACCCACGAGTCACCTACCAGTCACCCTAGTCACCTTCTTGCAGACTCGACCTTTCTGTAGACCTGGTCTGCAGATTTTCTGCAGACGCCGAGCAGACGGCAAGCAGACTTTCCTGATAATGTGCGTCCAGAGTGCGTGCGTGTGGATGTATATAACATATACCTATGTATCTATATATTGTGGACCATGACACATTTGATAACAATGATTAATTGGGTTTCACCTTTCAGTCACCCATCAGTCACCTACCAGTTACCCCAAACAGACCTAGTCGGCAGATTTTCTGCAGACGCCGAGCAGACGGCAAGCAGACTTTCCTGATAATGTGCGTCCAGAGTGCGTGCGTGTGGATGTATATAACATATACCTATGTATCTATATATTGTGGACCATGACACATTTGATAACAATGATTAATTGGGTTTCACCTTTCAGTCACCCATCAGTCACCTACCAGTTACCCCAAACAGACCTAGTCGGCAGATTTTCTGCAGACGCCGAGCAGACGGCAAGCAGACTTTCCTGATAATGTGCGTCCAGAGTGCGTGCGTGTGGATGTATATAACATATACCTATGTATCTATATATTGTGGACCATGACACATTTGATAACAATGATTAATTGGGTTTCACCTTTCAGTCACCCATCAGTCACCTACCAGTTACCCCAAACAGACCTAGTCGGCAGATTTTCTGCAGACGCCGAGCAGACGGCAAGCAGACTTTCCTGATAATGTGCGTCCAGAGTGCGTGCGTGTGGATGTATATAACATATACCTATGTATCTATATATTGTGGACCATGACACATTTGATAACAATGATTAATTGGGTTTCACCTTTCAGTCACCCATCAGTCACCTACCAGTTACCCCAAACAGACCTAGTCGGCAGATTTTCTGCAGACGCCGAGCAGACGGCAAGCAGACTTTCCTGATAATGTGCGTCCAGAGTGCGTGCGTGTGGATGTATATAACATATACCTATGTATCTATATATTGTGGACCATGACACATTTGATAACAATGATTAATTGGGTTTCACCTTTCAGTCACCCATCAGTCACCTACCAGTTACCCCAAACAGACCTAGTCGGCAGATTTTCTGCAGACGCCGAGCAGACGGCAAGCAGACTTTCCTGATAATGTGCGTCCAGAGTGCGTGCGTGTGGATGTATATAACATATACCTATGTATCTATATATTGTGGACCATGACACATTTGATAACAATGATTAATTGGGTTTCACCTTTCAGTCACCCATCAGTCACCTACCAGTTACCCCAAACAGACCTAGTCGGCAGATTTTCTGCAGACGCCGAGCAGACGGCAAGCAGACTTTCCTGATAATGTGCGACCAGAGTGCGTGCGTGTGGATGTATATAACATATACCTATGTATCTATATATTCTGGACCATGACACATTTGATAACAATGATTAATTGGGTTTCACCTTTCAGTCACCCATCAGTCACCTACCAGTTACCCCAAACAGACCTAGTCGGCAGATTTTCTGCAGACGCCGAGCAGACGGCAAGCAGACTTTCCTGATAATGTGCGTCCAGAGTGCGTGCGTGTGGATGTATATAACATATACCTATGTATCTATATATTGTGGACCATGACACATTTGATAACAATGATTAATTGGGTTTCACCTTTCAGTCACCCATCAGTCACCTACCAGTTACCCCAAACAGACCTAGTCGGCAGATTTTCTGCAGACGCCGAGCAGACGGCAAGCAGACTTTCCTGATAATGTGCGACCAGAGTGCGTGCGTGTGGATGTATATAACATATACCTATGTATCTATATATTCTGGACCATGACACATTTGATAACAATGATTAATTGGGTTTCACCTTTCAGTCACCCATCAGTCACCTACCAGTTACCCCAAACAGACCTAGTCGGCAGATTTTCTGCAGACGCCGAGCAGACGGCAAGCAGACTTTCCTGATAATGTGCGTCCAGAGTGCGTGCGTGTGGATGTATATAACATATACCTATGTATCTATATATTGTGGACCATGACACATTTGATAACAATGATTAATTGGGTTTCACCTTTCAGTCACCCATCAGTCACCTACCAGTTACCCCAAACAGACCTAGTCGGCAGATTTTCTGCAGACGCCGAGCAGACGGCAAGCAGACTTTCCTGATAATGTGCGACCAGAGTGCGTGCGTGTGGATGTATATAACATATACCTATGTATCTATATATTCTGGACCATGACACATTTGATAACAATGATTAATTGGGTTTCACCTTTCAGTCACCCATCAGTCACCTACCAGTCACCCCCAAACAGACCTAGTCGGCAGATTTTCTGCAGACGCCGAGCAGACGGCAAGCAGACTTTCCTGATAATGTGCGTCCAGATTGCGTGCGTGTGGATGTATATAACCTATACGTATGTATCTATATATTCTGGACCATGACACATTTGATAACAATGATTAAATGGGTTTCACCTTTCAGTCACCCATCAGTCACCCATCAGTCATCCATCAGTCACCCACCAGTCACCCCCCATACAGACCTAGTCTGCAGATTTTCTGCAGACACCGAGCAGACGGCTAGCAGACTTGTCTATTAATGTGTGCCCCGTGCGTGTGTGTGTGGATGTATATGCTACATGCGTATATATCTATATATTTTGGACCATGACACAATCTATAATAATGATTAAATGAGTTTCACCTTTCAGTCACCCGCCAGTCACCCACCAGTCACCCCCATGTAGACCTAGTCTGCAGATTGTCTGCAGAAAGGCTGCAGCTTTTCTGCAGCCGTATGCGACAGCGTGCCAGCTGATAATTAAAAGTCACTAATTAAATTAGCGTTGCACATTTTGCAGGTGTAGATTAAAAGATATGTGTGTTTTATGGCTGCCTCACGTCCACCATAATTTTACACGTATTCTGTGAACGTGTAAATGTAAAATTTTGAAGCATAGGAATTTTCCTACCGGCACTGAATGGCCGGTCAGATAACATGGCTATATATACCGGGTGGTCGGTGTTAGGTTGTGAAGCGTGAGTGGTCTATGTGTTCGGCATTTACTTGGCTGTTGTTGGGTGTATGTTGGGGGCACGTGTTGATGGGTGTATGGGCGGTTCTCTACCCTTCGATGCTGCATGTACCTGGACTGTTTGTGATAATGAAAATGGTCGCTAGTATTTTTTGTTCACCCGCGACAAAACGTTGCGGATTTTCTGCAGAAATGCTACAGAATTTCTGTAGATGTTCTGCAGATGTTCCGCAGACATTTTGCAGGCATGCTGCATCCTGCGCTCTGCAGACTTTCTGCAGAATGGATGTACCAATTGCCTACTCAGGGGTGACTAGGGGGTGACAGAAAGTTTGTCACTTGTCTTCACACATTCCGCATCACGGGTGACTCAGGGTCTGTAGAATTTCTGCAGACAGGCTACACGTTTTTTTGTAAGGGAACCCTAAGCGTTGAGCCTATCAGCATTTCGCGCTTGTCGGCTACACGCCGTTTTCTCCACTTGCGTAGTCGAAGACGGACAAGACGAAGTGAATTCAATTCGTCGCGCACGATGGTCGTAAGAGACGAGGAATAACGGGTGCGCGACTACGTGGTGAAGCAGGGTAGGAGAGATTTCACAACTGATATCACTGATATATCGAGCAAACCGCTGTTTGTACCTTAATTAGGTCACGTGAATCACCCTTCTGGCGTCACGAAGTGCGCCGGAAAGACGATGAACGCCAGGAGAGAATAATGCGCTCATTTTTTGAATTGTTAGAGAATGTTCAGGGACGCGTTGAACTCGCAACATCAAAATAACAACCAAGAAACCAGACAAAGTGTTGCAACAACGTCACTAATACTCATTGTTATGCGTTTTGCTTTGACTTGAGGACGGGCCGAATCTATTCAAGGACTTAGCAAGGGTAGATTGTTGGCTTTGTTGGTGCAACATGTTCATAATGTTAAGCATGGCACTGAAATGACGAGGACGATACAGGGGGGTACCACACACACAAGCGCTACCTTTCAACAAAGATTTATTGGAAGCCGGATCACTGAACATTTACATGAAAATTGCGGAAACTCAAGCATGCGCTTATGTGGAGGCAGCAAGTAATGATAACTATTTTTGGATAATAATAAATGATGGTGCGCTGACACATGCCTGGGCTAGAACATGTATGGTAGCGATTTTACGATCAACCACGTGGTTTCACCTTTGTGAATGCGTACAACGGA